>JABUQX010142511.1:7500-12500 GCA_015478945.1 Trachelipus rathkii
ATATATATATATGTATATATATATATATATATATATATATATATATAATAATATAATAATATATATATATATATATATATAACTATATATATATATATATAATAATAATAACAATATTATATATATATATATATATATAATATATATATATATATATATATATATATAATAATAATAATATATATATATATATACTCTATATATATATGTATATAATATGTATACTAGATGCAGTAATCAATATAACATACAGTTTGAAATACTCTACGATCTTAAAATGCAAGAACATAATACGTAAATATGCGTTTTAAAAATTTGATTGATCTACATAGAGCTTGAACAGATTTACCATTTAGAAAGAAGAAAGTCTCGATCATTCATCTCTCGATCTTTATGTCTACGCCTAAGTCATCGGACATCAGGACTATATACTTCTTTAATAATTATTAATTTGAATACTTACTTTCATATGTGATGCCTTTTCATTTATACCTCTTTTATATAACAAGAATAGAAATTATATAGAGCTAACATAATATATATATCAAGCATATAAAAATATTTTTAATTGTCAAATAAACTCATGATATTTTAAAACGTATATTAGGACGAAATAGATTCCGAACCTTTTAACTCTACTTTGAGTCCATGTGCTTATCGCTTTGTCCAATGGACGATGAGAGATTGCCTTTTAAATTTTATTTTTCTATTCCAATTAATGTCGTATATATATATATATATATATATATATATATATATATATATATATATATATATATATATATATATATATATAACATATATAACATATATATACTCTTATATATATATATACTATATATATTATATATATATACAAGTGGATTTAATATATACAACGATTTTCAACTCAGAAAATATGATAGCTTTTTCACAAGACATTTTTAGTTCATAATATTTCATAATTACGTATGTTTTTCTTAAGATCACCCATTTGTCAATACCGTTGTTCTGTTAACTATATCTATTCGTTTTCATAAATTATATATACATATATATATATATATATAGAGATCTAAAAACAGATATCTATATATATATATATATATATATATATATATATATATATACAATTATAAAGGTGAAACATCATATTCAAAGACCATACATAATTATTCAAGATCAGCAGAAAGCTATGCCCTTACATTCAAATGTTATTCAAAATCAAAATGCTCTAATACTAAAATTTATACAAATCTTCGCCTATAAATATGTATATATAAATATAGATATTTATATTCAAAAATATGTATAAATAAATAAAATATATTATCTAAAATATATAGACAGGTGGATTTGATAAGTAATCTTTAATCTTAACTTGAAAATTAATCAGACTTTAAATTTACAAAAAACCTCGATTCGTTTGTGTGGACAAATGTTACATGAACAGCTGACTTTACTATCAGTCTCACTAATGCAATGACACCATTCGTTTTAAATCCACTGCTTACAGAGTTAACAACTATTGATTTGCAGGTCATTGTTTGTTGTTTGTACATCATCTTCACCCTCGAGGCTTGTTATCCGTTATAATTTATCATTCCGTGTAATACGATTTAAAACTTTATTTTTATGCGTTAAATATTAAGTCTGAGATAAATATATGAAGAGTAAGGAATTGGATAATTAATCGCAGTATATATACTTAACAATAATATATATATATATATATATATATATATATATATATATATATATATATATATATATATATATATATATATATAACTAACTATATATATATCTTTAACTGCTACTATAATATATATATATATAACAATGGGGTTTGCTGCACGTACCACTACCCCGCTTAAGCGGGAATAAGTGTTTGTATAATAATAATAATAATAATAATAATATATATATATATATATATATATATATATATATATATATATATAATATATTATATATATATATATATATATATATATATATATATATATATATATATACTTACCTTATTTGAATATAAAATCCATCCTCCTTTCCTTTTTTATGAATTCATTTATAATTCTTTCAGAAAAATCTTCTGAATTTCTTAACTTCAAGAGAAGGTTCCTTTCTATTGACATCATTGAAATACTTGACAATCGAGTTTCGCTTGTTGTATTCCTCTGATAAATACTTTAATTCTTTTCAATGCAGAAAAGCTTCTTTCTACTGTTGCTGTTGTAGATGGCAAAGTTTAAAAAATTCAGGCATAACTTCATAAAGTTCATTGTCTTGGAAGTGTTTTATTAGTTGTACAATACTTTTATTTCTAAAATCATCCGAAGAATACACAACTATCAATTCGTTCTGCAGTCGAATTTTGTCAAAATGGCTTCCGTAAATTATGCTTAGAGACTCGAAAGGTTTCTTAGGAAAATCTTTTGCGTATTGTTTAAAATTATGACTGTTTAATAGTTCTATAAAAACAAGAACTTCCAGAGATTTAAATCTGACTCTTCTTAGTTGATTCACAACTGTTTGAATGATGTTATTATATAGATTTCTATAGTAATCATGATGTTTTTCTGATCGAAAATTTCCTTTAACATTGTCATATATTTTAGAGAAAATATCTTGTTTCCCTCAATCACTTTAGTAGTTTTCCTGTCTTCATTAGCACAATAAGTAATATCCACATTTTTTAACTGAAGGACATTAAATAAAACATTAGTAAAGGAAAATATTTCACTAAATGCAACAAGTAGAAAAATAAATTTAAAATCACATATTATTATTATTATTATTATTATTATTATTATTATTATTATTATTATTATTTATTTATTTATTTATTTATTTATTATCATCATCATCATCATCATTATTATTATTATTATTATTATTATTATTATTATTATTATTATTATTATTATTAATTATTATTATTATTATTATTATTATTATTATTATTATTATTATTATTATTATTATTATTATTATCGTCATTATTATTTTCACGTTTATTGTAAAGGTTGTAAAAGTTTTTGTTTTTATTCTTTGTATTGTATCCATTACTTAGTTTATTAAGGGATATAGGGTAATGATATAAGTTCGTTTACACAAATGAATTGACGAGAAACATAAAATGTAAAACATTAAATACTGCATCTCTTCTAAACCTTATACAGAATGCGGTGGAAGATGCGATGAACGTCAGAGGAGTGTCTATGGTGGATGTGGAAGAGAGAAGAATGTACGAAGATAGAAACCACTGGAGGAGGTTCTGCAGAGGCGACACCTGACAGGTCAATACAGATCTACCAGAGGGGATGGTGAATAAGGTGAATATATATATATATATATATATATATATATATATATATATATATATATATATAAATATATATACTACTCTATATATATATATATATATATATATATATAGCTATTTATATGTGAAAAAACACAAGTTACGAAGATCAATAAAAAATGTAAAATAATTTCAATGATTTTAGGGTAAATACATTAGTAAATACTGGATTTTCAAATGTAATTTAATTAATATTAACAAAAAGTAAAAAGAAATTGATATATATTTTTTTGTGCTTCGCATGGTTTTTTTTTTTTTTTTTTTTTTGAAAAAAAAACACGTTTTTTTTTAAAACAAAATGTTTTTTTTTGTTTTTTTTTAAAATTACCTCTTTTTATGTATATAAAAGATGTTTTAAATTATACAGTAGTACCAATACCCCTTTTAGGCCTAAATATTGACTATTAATACGGATTTTATATATACAGTGTATATATATATATATATATATATATATATATATATATATATATATATATATATATATATATATATATATATATATATATATATATATATATATATATATATATATATATATATATATGATCAAAAAAAGGATGGTATAACAGGTGGTTTTGGGGTGTCAGGAGAGAATGGTAGGAAGGTGATTGATTTCTGTGAGGGGAGAGGTATGTGTGTAAGTAATCCTTTCTTTAAACACAAGAGTATCCATAAGTATACTAGAGTTGGTGTAGGTAGAGATGGTATCGAAGTGAAAAGTATGATTGATTTTGTGTTGGTGAAGAAGGAGATGTTGAAGTATGTATTGGATGTTAAATCAGTGAGGGGTTTAGGAATGGGATTATCGGATCATTATGTTGTTCTATGTAAAATTAAGTTAGTGGGGACTTGGATGGAGAGGAAGGTGATACAGAAGGAAGTGGGTAAAATTAAGTGAGAAGTTTAGTGAACAAGGTAATAAGGATAAGTATGTAAGAACGCTCGCAAGTAAATCAGTTGAATGTGAACAAGTTGAAACTGAATAAATCTGGAAGCAAATGAAGGAAGCAATTGTTAGCAGTGCAAAAGAAGTATGTTGGTGTGCTAAAGTAGGAAGTAAGAATGATAACAGTGAGTGGTGGAATGAAGAGGTGATGCAAGCGGTTAAAAGTAAAAAAGAAGCGTGGTTGAATGTACTAAAAGCAAATGAGGAAGTTTCATAAGAAAGATGCTTGGAATTATATAAGGAGGAAAAAAGGAATGCTAAAAGATGCATACGTAAGAGAAAGAAGAGGTAAATGAACAGTTTGGAAGGAGGATGAATGGGGACATACAAGGGAATAGGAAGCTCTTCTGGAAGGAAGCGCGAAAGGTTAAGAATTAGAATAAGGGAAACCTGCTTAGAATAATGAATAGGGATGGTTTTTTTTGTAACTGATGAAATGGATGTGAGTGGAGTGTGGAAAGAACACTTTGAAAATCTGTATAATATTGGCAGTAATGATGAGGTGATAATGACTGTGTGTGGGTTTGATGGTACAAGAAGGAATAGGTATTTTGTGATGAGGTTATTAGCAAAGAGGAGGAAATGGGTAGAGTAAGAAAGTTGAAGAATGGTAAATCTGCAGGTATAGATGAAATTACTGGTGAAATGATCAAGAACGGAGGCAAGATGGTGATTGATTGGATCTTGAAGTTGTGTAATAAAGCG
>JABUQX010142511.1:20000-22500 GCA_015478945.1 Trachelipus rathkii
TATACAAAAATAATTTTTACGGTGTGACTCAGGTATATATATATATATATATATATATATATATATATATATATATATATATATATATATATATATATATATATATATATAACTATTTCAGGTAGTTCTTAACTATAAATAAATTGACAACTATGAAACAAAGAAATTTTTCAACTTATTCTGGTAATGTTGGTTTCCTAAAGGAAAAACAATGGTAGCAGGAACATTAGGGTGAAAGAGGACGCGTGTAAATATTGGTTTACGATGCTTTAATTACAAAAATTAACAGATATATTTTCTTCCTTATAAAAACTTATGCTTTTACTATCGCATTAAGTTTACTTTACAAATAAATTATATCCATCTGTAGCGATTAGTCTCAGGCTTAAAAAAGGTGCATAAGTATAGCGGTGAAGCAGTCACTAATGTGATGACAAGAATATAGGCGCTTAGGCGACCAGGGCACTATGACCGGTATGGTAGCGCTAGGCGCATGTGCTCTCAAAAATTACGGGTGCGCCTAACTCTGATATATATATATATATATATATATATATATATATATATATATATATATATATATATATATATATATATATATATATATATATATATATATATATATATATATATATATATATTTTATATATATATATTACTATTTGTAATATTTATAATAAAATTTAAATAATAATAATTTATTTTGATTATTTTATGATGTATTTAATATGCCAAGGAAAACGTGGATTTAAAAGTTGTATCAGGTGAAGTTGGAGAAGGAGATATATGATGTTTGTACTTGATTACGTATGTCTGTAATACATTGTTTAGTTAATTAACGAAACATCTGAGATAAAGAGTTAGCGGACTAAGGGAGAGTGATTTATTAATCTAATGATTAATCGAAACTTTATTAAGAAAAATGAATTGCATTATTATACAACGAACTTAAAAAAAAAAAAAAAAAAAAAAATAATTTTAATTGTTTATCGATTAATCGATTAATCGATATTTTAATAACCTAAAAACTTAACTTAAAGACGTAAAGCAGTAAAGCAGTAAAGCAGTAAAGCAGTAAAGCAAAAGCTTATTATTCACACTGTTGCTATGCAAATGCGATATTGTTTTACTGAGAGCTTTAAGGTAGCATTATACGTTAAAATATGATGTAAAGCAGTAAAGCATTAAATCGGAGAAGCAGAAGGTGTTTTTTACTCACCTTTGAACAAAAAGGATAAAATTATGTAATGGTTTAAGGACATAAGGACATATGGAAATAAAGACAATTCGCCTAAGCGTAAAGGAGTGTAATTATCTGGTTAACTGATTCATAATTCTATGAAAGTATGTATACCTTAAAGCAGCCGTAAGTGAACATGAATTGAATTTCAATATGTAATAATAATAATAATAATAATAATAATAATAATAATAATAATAATAATAATAATAATAATAATAATAATAATAATAATAATAATAATAATAATTTATGAAAAAGTAGTACTAAACAGAGATATTCATATACTGGCGAATGCGGTTCCATATGGACTAACATTCGGCATTCGTCACTAATAGAATAAATATGAGTGAAGTATATATATATATATATATATATATATATATATATATATATATATATATATATATATATATATATATATATATGGTTCATATCGCTTAGCCGACATATTTAAACTGTATATATATATATATATATATATATATATATATATATATATATATATATATATATATATATATATATATATATATATAGTCTGTCGTTGGAATATGAAGAATATTCGGTATATGAGATAGGGGATACTTGAGTCTGCTACGATGTACGAAATACTCGACTTGCCTAAGAATACTAATAATGCATTACCTTATACATATATATATATATATATATATATATATATATATATATGATATATATATATATACCAATATATATATATATATATATATATATATATATATATATATATATATATATATATATATATATAATACATGTAAAATAATTTATTTCAACTCATACCAATGTCTCTGATGTGCCTTTAGGCAATGCCCCTATCTATATCAATATCGAAGGAAAGTAAGTCCTTTTCTTCAAGCGATTAACTTTAGTTCGCGGTAAATTAAGCTATAATTTTCCGTGAACTCGAAAGGCAAAAACTGACCATTCTTACCATTTTATTTATTTATTTCATATATATAAGTTAAAATGCCTATAGAACCAACTTCAGCTCCCAATAAGGGAAAACAATCATTTATAAACATTTAAAACAGGTACACGCTTAGCATCGCTTTCCAGCGCGTAAGCTTAAAGCTCTGACTCTTGGCTTATGCAATGGAGGGCATAAAAAGGAGAAGGTTCGAAATGAAGATGCTTGTGGAGAAAAGTATAGAGAGAAAAGGGAAAGTATTTGAAATTTATATATATATATATATATATATATATATATATATATATATATATATATATATATAT
>JABUQX010142511.1:27500-30414 GCA_015478945.1 Trachelipus rathkii
ATATATATATATATATATATATATATATATATATATATATATATATATATATATATATATATATAAAATAATATATATATATATATATATATATATATTATTTGTTACAAAAAAAACAAAAACAAATGAAAAGTGCATCATTGTAACAGATCTTTTCATCAAAAATTGGCAAAGCTGAAAATTAAAGCCATTTTTATTCAAGGAAGCATCTTCAGGTGTCACAAATTCAAACGGGCCTACCACGTAGTGAAAACATTATCATTGCATTTTTTTATGAATATTTTAAGGATTAAAATTGTGAATATATCATACAAATATTTGAATCTCAAAAATCTTAAAGTCATTAAATTGATTCCATTGTAAAAAAAAAAAAAAAAAATAAAAGAAAAAAAATTTCATGACTGCTTTCTGGCATCATTTCCTTTGTTTACATTTTTCGTAAGAATAGAATTTTTCGGTAAGACAGCGAAATAGCAATCTTACGGAATTTGTCAAAATTCTTACGTTTGGTGAGAATATTCTCAAATTTTTCTTAAAATTTGACAAAACGAACGATTTTTGAGAACAGATATATTTTTCGTAGAGTCAGTAGAGATGCAAAACCAAAACTGGCTTAATATGAGGAAAGCCTATTTAAGACCTTTTATACGTTACTCGTTAAAATAAAGACTTTCTAGTATGATTAAGTTTTTTGCTAAAGAATACCCCAAGGTATACGGACCGATGGCAGGATGGGGTCTCTCAGCTGGGGAACTACGGTGGGACTACCCTCCGAGAGGTCTCGGAACCCACTCTTTGGTATTTGGGTGTCGCGGGGTTCCTCCGCCTCCCTACGGGGTATGGAAAACGTCCCCCTGTGAACCCCGTCGATCAAGCCTGTTGATGTAAATAGCACAAATAATATCTCTCATATCCCTGCTCTAAAACATCGCCAATATTTATTTTATTTGTTTATTATTATTCTTACATTTCACTAACTAAAATTTTACAAAGTTCAAAAATATAATTCTTTCGCTGCAGCTATTATTAGTTTTTGAGATATATTTTTTTACAGTTTCCGCAATAAATTTTACCAAGTTTAACGTGTATTCCTTTTCGCTGCAGCTATTGTAGTTTTTGAGATATGGATTGAGATATTTGTGGTTTTAAACCAAATCACCTATACTCTCCTCTATATATATTATATATATATATATATATATATATATATACCATATATATATATATATATATATATATATATATATATCTCTATATATATATATCTGAAAAGGCCAGGCATGTAACTAAAAACTATAACAGCTACAAGAAAATAAATATAATTTTATTAATCAGGAGACATTTTACCGCAAGAAATTAAAAAAATTAAAAAAATAACGCTTTTAAAAAATTAAAATTGTTAAAATTGTTGAAAAATTTAGTTTTTTGATAAATCGAAGATGCGGCTTCTTACTAAGACTGAGCAAACAAAGGTTGCCAAATGTTGAATTTTTCTTTTTTAACTAAAGAATACCATTAAACAAGAACGATGGATAAAGTCGGGGTTTCTCGGCCTACCGGGGGACGACGGGGGACTACCGTCCCCCTCCTGGCTCCCTCGGCTCGAACCCCCTAAAAAGGATATAAAAGAAAAAATAATATTTCTCAATTATATAAAGCGACATTTGGCAACTTTTTCTCTCGAGACTGCAGCTTTCAACGTCTTTCAAGTCAATCAGAGCCTGCACTTTTTACTAATATTAATATGGAGTTATTATTAAATATTAGAATAAATTAATTTTTTTTAATTTCTGCGGTAAAAATGTCCTGATTAACAAAATGATATTTATTTTCGTGTATATGTTATAGTTTTCTATATGCCTGAACTTTTCGGGATATAACTATATATATATATATATATATATATATATATATATATATATATATATATATATATATATATACTATATATATATATATATATATATATCTATATATATATATATATATATATATATATATATATATATATATATATATATACAAAGTATATATATATATATATATATATATATATATATATATATATATATATATATATATATATATATATTAGTGATGCAGGTAGCATCCGCACCCGCGCTTTGCCCTGCGGATGTTGCGCAGATGTTTAATGTCGAGATTTGATAAAGAATTTTATAATAAAATACTTAAGAGATGAATCTGAAAAGAAAATGAAAATGAAAATGGTTGAAGGCAATTCAAAAACTGCTTGATATTCATATCTTAATGTTATCAAAAACATTCCAACTCGCTGGAATAGTACACTTCCTTATGATGGAAAGAAGTTTTGCTCAAAAACCTCACTTCGTACATAGTTTCGTATTCAAAGTTAACATTGTTATTAATTGGGAAAATAACATATCACACTGCATTAAGCTATTGAAACCATTTTAGAAACTATCAAAAAAATCAGTGCCTCTACAGCTTTTTGTCTCGATGTAATACCATTAATCTCAACGCTAAGGAGCAATTTTGAACCATCTTCAAATGAAAATGATGGCGGTTTAAAAAGTGAAAGATGCAATTAAACTAGAGCTAGAAAAACTCTTTGGTTCTGTGGAGACCTTCTTACTATTGCAACTTACTTAGATCCCCGTTATAAAGGCAAATTTTTTGTAACAATATTAAACATGTTAAATCGTTACTTTGTCTTGCAGTTGAAAAACTTCAATCCGAACAGTCTATTATTCTCATCATTAAAAAGAAGGAAAAAAACGAAATCTACAGAACCAACACCTTCTACAAGTAAATCAATAACAGATTCATTCACTGGAAAAATTTCTACAGTCCAGTGATGAAGAAACACACATTACCAAAAGATGCAGTGCAAATGATTGGCTTATCACCAAAAAAACTGATTAGATTCAAATAT
>JABUQX010142512.1:0-2500 GCA_015478945.1 Trachelipus rathkii
CGATTGCTTCGTTCCATTTCAGTTTGGGTGTTTAACCGTTTTCTAGCATTTATCGTGAAACAACTTTCATACGTTTTCGTGCGCCGCTTCATATATATATATATATATATATATATATATATATATATATATATATATATATATATATATATATATATATATATATATATATATTATTTAATTAAAGAGAATAAAATAATCTAACATTGATAGCTATTTCAAATTCCAAAAAAGATATCCAATTTATATAAAAATTAACAACAAAATGATTGATAACCTCCTCCTTTTACATTGTGTAGCTATGATGAACACTCATTTAAGCCAGTCTTGTTAGGCATTTTTCTCTTGACGAAGATTGTTATGTATGAATCTATAGCGCTAAAACTTACTCTCTAACTGGTTTGAAAAGTCATAAAGCAAAGAAATTATAATAGCCCTATATCTTTTCATTTTACATTGATTCTCACATGAGACATTCTCATTTCTTCATTAAAAGAAATCAGAAGTTCTGTTGCAATTTCGAAAATGTTTGAAAATGTTTCATTGATGTTTGCTTGAAATTTTGTCAAAACAAACCACATTTTCAATATAATTGAGAGCATTTTCTGTCACTAATTAAGGACACCACAAAGGAATACATAATGGAACTGTATATGAGAGTAAAGTTGAAGTTAAATTAAACTTTTAACAAATTTGCTTTTCCTTTTAGACCAAACAATCTGAGTTTTTTTATGAAGATTTAATATCTTGATCCTCTCAAGCTCCTTTAAAACTTCAATAAATGCCTTAAAAATATCTCTAGATCATAACACTCTATCGAAACTTTTCACAAACCTTGTTTCGCTCATTCGTTTGAGTTTTGTCCATTTTGTGTGCGGGTAAATCTTTCCTATTTTTTCTATTAAAATAGTGGTCTGTCTTGGCAATATAAAATAATACCTAGTTGCATTTTCAAATTTGTTGTACTTCACATGGATGTGAACAGCATTGGACATAAAACGCCCCTAGATATTTGTGACAGCTTAAAAACTTTTAAAACATTTCTTCTTTGCTCCTGCGTTATCATATCGTTGCCCAGTCAGAAAGTTACTATTTGTTTCAGCGTTCGTATTATTACCTCCGCTAGAGATTAAAAAATAAAGAGGCAGTAAGAAGCGACATGGGCCTATCGAAACTTCCTCAGTAAAAACATAATATTTATCAAACACATGCTCATACAACATGCACAACCTACAAAGCATTATAAGGCTTGTCTTGTCATTATCCTTAACAAAGGTCATATAATATATCCACCAACTACTACCAAAGGCAAAAACTAGACCGAAGGTAATGTAACCACAGCATTGCTAAAACACAATTAAGTTTGTGATATCGGTATTTACAACATACCGGTTTATCTTATTAACTAACTGAAGCCCATATTTGGAAAGTTTGTCAAAAATATACTATTTGATGCCCAAACCATCATAACCACCAATATAGCTTTCTTAAATCCTTGGATTAGAAGTCACACTTAACAACTCATGCGGAAACAGTTCCAAAAATTAACAACCTTATTATTGAAAGAATATGTTTTTACATCAAGATTACACGTCTTCTTAATTATCTTATTTTGTCCTCTGATCTCCCGTCGGTGGTCTACTATAAAAAATTTATTGGTGGTCTCAGTATTATTATCAATATATATATATAAATATTTTATATAGACTTGCGTCATGTCCTAATAAGAAATTGCCTTTCTGAAAAAAACTCTCTCCTCATAGCTCTTACCCTCAAACAGAAATCATTCTTGTTGCTCTTCGTTGCACTCTCTCCAGAAAATCTTTATATTTTCTTAATAAGTAAGGGAAACAAACATGTGCACAATACCTTAATACTGTCCTAACATAGATATTATACAGTTTTCTTGAAACTTCCTTACCCTTGTAAACGACATTGCGATTTAATATATATAGCATCGTATTAGCTTTATTCTTTGCTTCGAAACACGGATTAGCTACTTTCAGATTACTGCTTACAATTACATCTAAATCTTTTTCTATTATTTGCATAACCTAAGTGAAGAACTTTCACTTTTTACTATTCAAATTCATTTGCCACTTATCTACTGACCTATGACGTTTATCAAGATCATTTTGAATCTTTTTACATCCATCTTTACTTTTTACTGAGAAAGACAATTTGCTATCATCTACAAACTTAGAGACCTTATATGTAAGTCTCTGATCTAAATAATTTATGCATGAGAAACAACAGCCACACTTGAGCCTAATAAATCTTCACTGACAACAAATACGTTTCCTCGTTTCTATTAATATATATTTATAATTTGCTTTGAATAACTATATATCATGTTAATTATTATTAACAATTATCTTATGCTATGAAAAATTTTTGATCGCTTGAATAATTCGGGGTGGGGGTGGTGGTGGTGGTGTTTGAACCCCCTGAACTCCCTCTGTCTTCGGCCCTTATATATATATATATATATATATATATA
>JABUQX010142512.1:10000-12500 GCA_015478945.1 Trachelipus rathkii
AATGATTATAATTATAATTAATAATTAATAATTATAATTATACTATAATTATAATTAATAATTATAATTATAATTATAATTATAATTATAATTATAATTTTAATTATAATTATAATTATATCTAAAATAATGATAATTATTATTATAATTATAATTATAATTATAATTATAATTATAATTATAATTATAATTATAATTATAATTATAATTATAATTATAATTATAATTATAATTATAATTATAATATAATTATAATAATAATTATAATTATAATATAATTATAATTATAATTATAATTATAATTATAATTATAATTATAATTATATTTAATTTTAATTTTAATTTTAATTTTAATTTTAATTTTTAATTTTAAATTTAATTTTAATTTTAATTTTTAATTTCATTTTAATTATAATTATAATTATACTATAATTATAATTATAATTATAATGATAACTATAATAATACACACACACAAGAATAATAATAATAATAATAAATAGTTTTAATTATAATTATAATTATAATTATAATTATAATTATAATTATAATTATACTATAATTATAATTATAATTATAATTATAATTATAATTATAATTATAATTATAATTATAATTATAATCATAGTTATAATTATATTACTATAATAATTATAATAATTAAAATAATTATAATAATTATAATATTTATAATATTTATAATAATTATAATAATTATAATAATATTAACAATAACAATTCTAATCAAAATAATCATAAGAATCCACACAAACACACACACACACATAATAATAACAATAATAATAATAATAATAATAATAATAATAATAATAATAATAATAATAATAATAATAATAATAATAATAATAATAATAATAATAATAATAATAATAATAATAATAATAATAATAATAATAATAATAATATCATTATTATTATCTCTCTCTCTCTCTCTCTCTCTCTCTCTCTCTATATATATATATATATATATATATATATATATATATATATATATATATATATATATATATATATATATATATATATATATATATATATATATATATATATATATATATATATATATATATATATATATATATATATATATAGGGTGAGTCGGGAGGAAGGGACCAAACTCCAGGGGAGAGGGCAGTGTAAAATAATGTAATGTTTTTTAGAAAATCTTTTGTAATTTAAGGGGAGTCTGTACTCGAAATTACAGTTTCTTTCAATCGTGAAATGAGAACTTTTTATTTATTGAGGAACTATTACTTTATGTATTTCTGTTTATTTCGTTTCAATAGACTTGCTGGTTTGGGATTTATGGGTGGGGGAGTGGGCAAGTTCTGAATTTTTACTGTTTCAACTGAAAACCATATAAAAACTTTATTTTTTAAGATATTTTAATAATTTTTTCACGAAAGTTCTAGAATAAAGTGTGGTCAAAAAAATATAATCATTTGCCTTTGAAATTCAATAAAAAAAAATTGGTAACTTCAAATATTCAATTTGAATTTCATAATTTCAAAAAAAAATTTCAAGGTCATCACTTCAATCTTGTCTGACACCAACCCACGTTTTTCAATCTGAATAAAACTTCGTACGAATCTTCTCCTATATGTATATAAATGTCTTGGAAATTTTTAACGCAATAGACTTGCTCGTTTTTTTTTAGCGAATTTTTTTGTCAGCTGATATGGAAAAAAAGTGAATTTTGAGAAAAACGCCTATAAAGATTTTGAATGATTTTTTTCTTTTTTCCAGAAAGTAAAAGATATTACGCACCTCACCTCACCTAAATAAGCGAACCACAAGCCGCAGTAACAGTTTTTATTCGCACCGCACCGCACCGCACCGCACCGCACCGCACCGCACCGCACCGCACCGCACCGCACTGCACCAACTCTGTATCTATTTCAAAATAGTTGAGCTCCGACTTTGCGGAAATATTTTTACTTTCCAAAAAATTATCTTAAAAAAATTTATGCTCCGGCTCCGGCTCCGGCTCCAACTCCGGTTATGGCTCCGGCTCCGGCTCCGGCTCCGACTCCGGCTCCGGCTCCGATTCCGGGTCCGGCTCCAGCTCTTTTTCAAAATTGTTCAACTCCAACTTTAAAGAATTACTTTCAACTGCAAAAAAATTGTTCTTCAGCTCCGCTACGGCTCCGGCTCCGGCTCCGACTCCAGCTCCGACTTCGTTTCCATTTCAGAATAGTTCAGCTCCGACTTTACAGAAGCATTTTAACCTGCAAAAACAATTTCTTTAACAAAATTTATACTTTACCTCCGGCTCCGGCTCCGGCTCCGGCTCCGGCTCCGGCTCCGGCTCATGCTCCTTTTCAAAATTGTTCATTTCAAACTTTGTTGAATTACTTTCATCTGCAAAAAAATTTCTTGAAAAAAATTTGTTTTTCAGATCCGCCTCCGGCTTGGGCTCCGACTCCGGCTCCGGCTCTTTCTCCGACTTCGTTTCACATTTCAGAATAGCTCAGCTCCG
>JABUQX010142513.1:0-5000 GCA_015478945.1 Trachelipus rathkii
CGGTATTGCTTCGTTCTAAATCGTTCGGTGTTTGGCGGAATTTTCGCATTTATATCAATAAACTTTCGCGTTTCGTGCGCCGCTTCATATATATATATATATATATATATATATATATATATATATATATATAAAAATATAAATATATATATATATATATATATATATATATATATATATTTCTTTCTTACACTCTTATATATATATATATATATATATATATATATATATATATATATATATATATATACCTAATATATATATTTATTTTTATTTATTATTTCTATTATTTTCATTTGTTGTTCTGTTTCTAAATTTTCTAAATTTAAATTTGCGATGCTTTGCGTCCCAACGACCAGCACCTTGTTCGCTGAAATTTTAACGCGAATCACACCGCATCGCACCGCACCGCACCGCATCCGACTGAGCCCTCTAACACCAGTAATTAATAAAGTGCAAGTTTGAATGATTTAACATTTATTAGGAGTTTTCAACTCAAAAATACTTTTTCAATCAGAAGCAGAAAAAGGAGACGAACTATTACCCAAGATTTTTCAAACTACTAACGTAATAATTTTACAATAAAAATTATATATTAATAAATTAAATATTAAATATTGTTATCAAATATTTACATTAGTTTATAAAATCTTAAAAATAAGATAAAAATAAAATATATTTTAGTATTTTGTAGGTAACTATTATTTATGTTTTTCTAAATATAAACTATAATTAAGTGGGTTATTACCAGGGTTGCGGAGTCGTAAAATAAATTTTTCGACTCCGACTCCGACTCCGACTCCGACTCCTTAAATTCAAATTTGGATTTTCGACTCCGACTCCAATTAAATAAAAATTTTCGACTCCGACTTTACTTAAACAGAAATTTTCGACTCCGACTCCGATTCCGACTTCACTCAAACAAAAATTTTCAACTCCGACTCCAGCAGTCAAATTCAAAATTTCGACTCTAACTCAGCTTAGTGCTTACAGAGTTACAGAAAAACATTTTTTTTGTTTCAACTATTTTTTTTTCGCTTGCTTTTGAGAATAAAAAAATATGCCACTTTTCCAATGAATCTAATCTCCAAATGCTATACGGAAAAGTACTGTAAAGACATAAAGATGCAGGCGCAACACATGACAAACAAATATATTTCAGCTTCGGAAACGAATGTATAACGTAATTATAATGCAAATTATTTTTATTTTTATTATAAAACAGCCGTGCGCTTTTATTTTTATTTTTTTTTTTTTTACCAATGTTAAAGCGAATAGTGAAGTCATCATAAATTAATAATAATAATAATAATAATAATAATAATAATAATAATAATAATAATAATAATAATAATAATAATAATAATAATAATAATAATAATAATAATAATAGTTCTATAAATTTTCGACTCCGACTCCACTTACACAGGAATTTTCGACTCCGACTCCGACTCATTTACACCGGAATTTTCGACTCCGACTCCGACTCTGACTCCATTTACACAGGAATTTTCGACTCCGACTCCTACTCCACTTGCAAAGTATCGACTCCGACTCTGACTCTTGGAAAATTGCACGACTCCGACTCCGCAGCCCTGGTTGTTACTACTACTACTACTACTACTACTACTAATAATAATAATAATAATAATAATAATAATAATAATAATAATAATAATAATAATAATAAATTTGCTACTACTATTACTACTACTACTAATAATAATAATAATAATAATAATAATAATAATAATAATAATAATAATAATAATAATAATAATAATAATAATAATAATAATAATAATAATAATAATAATAATAATAATAATAATAATAATAATAATAATAATATTAATAATAATAATAATAATAATAATAATAATAATAAT
The DNA here is from genome assembly GCA_015478945.1 of Trachelipus rathkii. NCBI lineage: Eukaryota > Metazoa > Arthropoda > Malacostraca > Isopoda > Trachelipodidae > Trachelipus > Trachelipus rathkii. The sequence continues at coordinate 1,890 of JABUQX010142513.1, forward strand.
AATAATAATAATAATATAATAATAATGCAATGTTATGTTGCTTTTTAATTTCTAAATTTAAATTTAAAATTCAAAGATATTCCTCGATGGGTAAAGTAATTCTTAAATTATTAAGAATAACTGTTTAGTTATGATTTGGGATTACAAATTATTGGAGCTATTTTTACTACGTGATTTCTGGTCGTTAAGAGTTGGATAATTTGGCGCAGTTTGGGTAAATGAAGATTTTATTTCCATGGTTCAAAGGGGCTCGAAAACCTCTTTTATCGTTTCTTCTCTCTTCTCATATAAGGTTGTTAGGTATAAAATACTTTATTTTTACCACCCTGCGGTCATTCCGGATATATTGCCAAAATAATATATATATATATATATATATATATATATATATATATATATAAATTATAAAATATATATATATATATATATATAAATATATATATATTTAACATACTTCTCTCCCCATACTTCCTGCTCATATCATTGAGAATGCTGAATGATTCGGCCTCCTATATATATATATATATGCTCTATATAGCATATATATATGTATATCTATATTTCTAGATATAGATTCATACCCTCTTTTTTTCTATTTATATATATATATATATATATATATATATATATATATATATATATATATATATATATATGTATATACAATGATTTTAATTCTGGTAAAGTTGAAAATTATTTAAATTTTTCTTAACTGATCATGTTAACACTTCCATCCCTTCACACACATTAATATATATATATATATATATATATATATATATATATATATATAACATATATATATATATATATATATATATATATATACTATATATACTATATATCTATATATATATATATATATATATATATATATATATATATATATGTTATTACCCAAAAGTAAAATTTTTGTATCAAATATTCATAGCGTCAAATTTTAAGCTAAATTTTTATGTTTATAATATTTAAATAATAAAAAAATAAAACAAAAGCAAGAATTCCTAATCATAGTTTACACACAATGATTTGGTTTTGCAATGAAAATGTTTTCATTTATTTTATATTTTTGAAATAAAGTTTTTAGGAAAAGTCTGTAACTACGTCATGAATTTATTTTAATCAAAGAAAATGATTTAAAGAAAACTTTAATAAGTACGTTAGTAATTATATATACATATGCTCTTATATATATATATATATATCTCTATATATATATATATATATATATATATAACATATATATATATACCATATATAATATATATATATATATACCATATATATATTTAAAAAAGAAATAAACCTTCTTTATAAATATTTATAGAAATTTAGGCCCTTATTCTGGTTACTTTATAAAAAACTTTATCACTTGCACAATTTTTATTCACTGCAAACAAAACTTAATAAACATTTTTAATTAAACTTTATTTATTTTCAAACACTTTTTAAATTAGATAAATGTAACATTTTTTTCTAAATGTAATACTACGTTTCGCCTCTATGTCGGGAGGCCTCTTCAGGTGATGGATCTATCGAGAGCAAGAAACAGAAGAATCAAAAATTAGACTGACTATGAATTTTGGAGTTGGTTGGTTACTGTTATTATTTTTTTGTAGAAATACGTGTCTTTCATTAAATTGATTTGAATCGTGTCCATCTTCGCTTCGCCCTGTTGTTTGTTATAGTTATTCCAATTTTTAATACAGAATGATTCAACTTGCTTTCTTAAACTAATATCTGAAGTGTTGAAAATTTGATTTGCATTATTTATATTGATGGAATGGTTATAGTTGGTTCTATGAGAAGTAAGAGCAGAGTTTAATTCGTCGGACTCTAGATCGTGTTTATGTTGTTTTATCCGTCTTTCAAAATCGTTTGTTTCGCCGAAATATGCCAGGTTGCAATCTGTGCATGGTATGCGGTATACGCATTCAATGAGGTCGGGGCTTTTAAAAAGTAAAACTATATCACTTGCACAATTTTATCATATCCCTACTGGAACGTTACATTGCCGAAAATCAAATTATCTTACCCTATCCTTTCACTTTTCTAAAACAATTAATACTCCTTTCTCTAGAACACAACTTTTTTCACTTCAACACTCAATATTTCAAACAAAAATCCGGACTCAGCATGGGCTCCCCCCTTTCCCCCATACTCAGTAACTTATTCATGGAGCTCATAGAACATTATTACATCCTCCCTCACCCCCTCCTCTCCCATACAATTTGGCACAGATACGTCGACGATATATTTGCAGCCATCCCTACACACACAAACCCTCTTGACATTCTAGAATACATAAACAGCATTAATAGTAATATACAATTCACCATTGAACAGTCTCAAAACAACACACTCCCTTTCCTAGACACACTAATATCATGGAACACATCTCACTTACTTTTTTCTATTTACAGAAAACCAACTTCCACTCCCAACTACACTCATTGGTTCTCATCACATCCTACTTACACTAAATTAGCTACCCTCTCTTCCTTGTTCCTCCGGGCTCTACGTATATGCTCTCCCCCCTTCCTCAAAACAGAATTCAGCTTCCTTTTCTCCACTTTCAACAAATTACTCTACCCTCGGTACATCATAGTCTCAGCTCTAAGAAAGGCCAAACACAAATTCTACAATACAAACAACAATCAAAACCCCCCACACCTCCCAGATCCTACTTACCTGTTCCCCAATTTCCCACGGACCAGACAAAAAATCTCCTTCCAAAAAACATCCATTTCACTCAATCTAACACCTTCCCCCTAAAAAAAGTTTTCCTCCCCCCAAAAGTTAAAAGCCCCGACCTCATTGAATGCGTATACCGCATACCATGCAGAGACTGCAACCTGGCATATTTCGGCGAAACAAACGATTTTGAAAGACGGATAAAACAACATAAACACGATCTAGAGTCCGACGAATTAAACTCTGCTCTTACTTCTCATAGAACCAACTATAACCATTCCATCAATATAAATAATACAAATCAAATTTTCAACACTTCAGATATTAGTTTAAGAAAGCAAGTTGAATCATTCTGTATTAGAAATTGGAATAACTATAACAAACAACAGGGCGAAGCGAAGATGGACACGATTCAAA
>JABUQX010142513.1:17500-25000 GCA_015478945.1 Trachelipus rathkii
ATATATATATATATATATATATATATATATATATATATATATATATATATATTTTTTATATGTATATATATATATATATATATTTATATATATATATATTATATATATATATATTATATATATATATATATATATATATATATATATATATATATATATATATATATATATATATATATATATATATATATATATATATATATATATATATATATATATATATATATATATAACAATATATATATATATAAAATATAGATAAATATATACATATAATAATAATAACATATATATATATATATATATATATATATATATATATATATATATATATATATATAGTAAATAAAGAACTATTGTGGGAAGATAAAGAAAATTGCCTCCTCTGGGGTCGAACCAACGCATGTTGCGACTGAGAACGACATACTCGGACGCTCTACCGCCTGAGCCATCCTCTAACCCAAAAAGTTAGATTCAGGAACAGCTTTCAAACGACCGAGCTCCCTTCAAGGCGATATCAACAGGTTTTCACCCTGTTCTTCCCTCGTTCTGTAAGATTTAATAAATGTAAATACTGCAATAGACCGCAGCTTAAATTTGTATAGTAAATAAAGAACTATTGTGGGAAGATAAAGAAAATTGCCTCCTCTGGGGTCGAACCAACGCATGTTGCGACTGAGAACGACATACTCGGACGCTCTACCACCTGAGCCATCCTCTAACCCAAAAAGTTAGATTCAGGAACAGCTTTCAAACGACCGAGCTCCCTTCAAGGCGATATCAACAGGTTTTCACCCTGTTCTTCCCTCGTTCTGTAAGATTTAATAAATGTAAATACTGCAATAGACCGCAGCTTAAATTTGTATAGTAAATAAAGAACTATTGTGGGAAGATAAAGAAAAATGCCTCCTCTGGGGTCGAACCAACGCATGTTGCGACTGAGAACGACATACTCGGACGCTCTACCGCCTGAGCCATCCTCTAACCCAAAAAAGTTAGATTCAGGAACAGCTTTCAAACGACCGAGCTCCCTTCAAGGCGATATCAACAGGTTTTCACCCTGTTCTTCCCTCGTTCTGTAAGATTTAATAAATGTAAATACTGCAATAGACCGCTGGGAAATGCATTTTAAGATCCTAAATTTATGAAACAGAAAAAGACACAAACTTTCTTTGTAATATTGAATTTTCAAATATAATTTAATTAATATTAAAAAAAAGTAAAAAGAAATTGATTTACATTTTTTTGGACTTCACACCTAAGCTTATATAATGAGTAAGCTTAAGTAATTTATTTAAGTTACGTGATATTTTAAAAAGGAAATTTATATACCATCACACAAAATATATTACTCACTTTAGTATGTATATCGCATACTTCATGCAGGGACGAATGATATCCCTATAAAGAGGAAGCAGCATGTGTGGTGTGAAGAAATTTTGTAGGAGCCTTGAAGCAACCAACCACTTTGGAAATTGTTTAGTAATAGATATAGTGTGATCCTTCCAAATAGATCACAAAAGAAGAAACGAAACACCAAAAATATTAAGGACACACGAAGGTTTGAGTTATGTCGTTATGTTATGTTATGTTATGTTATTATGTTATGTTATGTTATGTTATGTTATGTTATGTTATATTATGTTATGTTATGTGTTTTCGAAGTTGTGTGGAAGATTGTCGAGTAAAAAGATGAAGAAATTGACGGTTAAAGTTGTTGAAAACAAGTAGACAACCATGTTTTCCATGACCCAATTCGAAAATCGAGAAAATCAGATGTTGGTTGTTTCATTGCATTTTCCTAGCGTGAGTTATTGCTGATGGGTGTGGTACGTCTTTTAAAATACAATGGATAATGAAGGGTAGATTCGTCTGCTTGGGAGTGGAGGTGTGATAAAGTGACAGAAAGTCATTACTGAAAAGTAGAAATTTTTTTGAATAGAAGAGAACCCTTGAGGAACGCCACAATTAATAGCTTTAAAGATGAACTTTGGTCGTCTTCAACAACTGTTATTGAACGATTGGAAAGGAAATCAGAGAGAAGGATTTATATTGAAAGAAAGAAGTTTCGAAATCAATGACAGATGGAAGGAAAAGATCACCAAAAGAGCGTCTCTTTGGTAAGTCATAAGTGAGGCCAGAGTTAACATTAGGAGAAGTAAGATGTCTCCAAATGTTTCTTTCAAGGATAGATTGGGAAACTTTTGAAAAAAATAAGAGGTAAAAGCAATATGAGGAAGGGGGAATACTCTTTGTCGACGGAGGTTGAATGAGCTCACACCTCCAACAAGAAGGAAAGGTTGAAGTTGAAAGGCATTGTCGATATATAATAGTTTAGAGAGAGAGAGAGAGAGAGAGAGAGAGAGAGAGAGAGAGAGAGAGAGAGAGAGAGAGAGAGAGAGAGAGAAGAGAGAGAGAGAGAGAGAGAGAGAGAGAGAGAGAGAGAGAGAGAGAGAGAGAGAGGAAATTTTGAATAAAGACTGCAAGTGTTGCATATATATATATATATATATATATATTATATATATATATATATTAATACATATAACTATATATAAATATATATATATATATATATATATATATATATATATATATATATATATATATATATATATATATATATATATATATATTATCTTACATCCGCTCCCAGGAAGGCTCATTATGAGCCTGTCAGCACGGCCAACCTCTTCTTCCACTCCCTTCTATCTTCCAAGACCCGTTCTTCGATCAGCTGAATCATAGATGGCATTTGATGTCTTCTCAGCGAATCTTCTACGGAGTCCTTCCATTTCTTCCGTGGTCTTCCCCTTGGTCTGCCTCCTTCCGGTCTCCAGTCCCACCTCCTCCTGGCCACCCTGCCACGCTCCACTTTCCAAATGTCCCCACCACCTTAGTCTTGCTACATCTACTTTGTTAATAATAGGTATTACTCCTATACCTTCTCTAATTCTTTCGTTTCTCAACACATTCCTCTCAATACATTCATTTCAGCAGTCTGCACTCTGCTCTCCTCTCTTGTTGTCATACTCCATGTTTCCGCCCCATACAGAAGAACCGGTGTTAAAATGCTCTCGAAAATTATCTTCTTCACCTCCCCTCCAATCTCATTATCCCTGATGATAGGATACAAAGCTCTAACTGTTCTCCCGTACTTATCAATTCTGCTCGCAATCTCCAAGGCACTTTCTCCCTCTCTACCAAACATTCCCCACAGATACTTGTATTTCTCTACGTTTTTAATCACCACACCATCCACCTCCACCACCAACTATTCTCCCTCCTCTCTACTAACTATCATAATCTCTGTTTTATCTACGTTCATGCCCAACCCGCTTCTCTCAGTTTACTATCAAAAGACAACACCACCCTCCTCAGTTTATTTCCGTCTTCACTCCAGCACGCCAGGTCATCCGCATAAGCCACCAAATCTCCATCCAAGTCCTCCACCTCCTCCCACGCTGCCCTAATTACTACATCCAAATATGCTACAAACAGAATTGGTGACAATACACTTCCCTGCTTAACACCAGCTCCCACCTCAAACCATTTCTCGTTTTCATATCCCGTTCTTACATTACATTTGTCATTTTTATACATACTCTCCAAAGCCTTTCTTAACCCTGCTCAGGTACACCTCTTTAAAAATCACATAGTTGGTACACGTTGGTCAAATTTTTCACGGCTTACTTAACCTTATTTAAACCTTTATTTTGATAAACTAGGTTATTGTTTGATTATATTTGATGCATACATCTTCAAAGGGATGACTGAGACAAACTTTCATGCAAACAAATTTTTTTTAAAACCTTTTATAAAAACACAATGTTACTTTTTTTAAAGATACCCCAAAAAAAAACACCATATTTTTTGAATATATAATAAAAAAAACATAAAACTCTATTTTAATTAAAATTTTTATGCAAATAAACAAAAAATGCGTAGAATCATTGATATTTTCATCCACATCGCCATTTAAGACTCTATTGCCTTCAAGAAATGAAACGAAAGTGAACCCTAATTTTTTATATATAAAAATGAAATATTTCTATCTACATATGCAAAATATGCACATTTGAGGTATATATATATATATATATATATATATATATATATATATATATATATATATATATATATATATATATATATATATATATATATATATATATATTTATATATTATATATATATATTTATATATATGATCTTCTCTTGCCCTGTCGTGAATCTGAGGTGAACCAATTATCACCTGTCATATTTCTTTCTGAATTGGTGTATAGAGAAATAAGTTCTTCAGTTACAAACTCGCCTAAAGAAAACCCACTTGGTGGTTTTGTGTGCTTGCCTAAATAAGGCATTGCATTCAACATATAAGAAGATTGGGAGTCACATACCATTATCAGCTTTATGCCATATTTCGCAGGCTAATTGGCAATGTACATCCTAAAGAGACACCTTCCCCTGAGGCCAATAGATGTTCATCTATAGTTATATTTTCACCAGGCACATAGTGTGAGGTGCAGTTGGTTATAAAGTTTTGCCAAAGAGATCTGACTGGAAAGAATTTATCTACGAGGACACGTACAGCTCTCGTGGAGCTATCATCAAATCGGAGATTTCTAAGCAAAAAATTGAAACATCTCTCTCCCATTGCTGCCCTGAAAAAAGGTGCCCCAATATTACTACTAAAAATTTTCTCGGTGGTTACATGATGTCGGGGGAGCACATGGTGGAGTTGATGGGATGGTGAGTATATGTGCACTTGTAGAGGTAGAACACTGTAGTGTTGATGAAGTAGATAGACAAGGTTTTGTTGCTAATGTCGTAGTTGACAAACTTGAAGTTGAAGAGGGGACACAAGGTGGAGTTACAGATGGATTAGTTTTCAGGTTTTCAGATTTAGGTGTTTCTGATAAGGCAGTCGACACATTTTCATTTGAAGGGGTTGCAGGATCAAGCAACCTATGAAGTGACGAGGTACTTGCACAATCTTCATCGTCATCAATCTCAACCATATTTCTAATTTTTCTTGGAGTAAGAACTAACTTTCTTTTCCTTTTGTTCATATTCATATTTCCAAAACATTCCGCTATTTTACTAACAAATCCATCACTCTCTACAGAGTCATATTCCACGTCATCCTCACTTTCACTGTCTGAGGATTCAAAAAGAGAATTCCCTTCCAAATATGAATTAGACATTTATATATATATATATATATATATATATATATATATATATATATATATATATATATATATATATATATATATATATATATATATATATATATATATATATATATATATATATATATATATATATATATATATATATATATATGTATATATATATATATATATATATATATATATATATATATATATATAACTATATATAACTATACTATATATATATATATATATATATATATATATATATATATATATATATATATACTATATTTAGTTGGGTGACACCGGAATTTTTTGTGCCGCACACCGCAATAAATTATGCTCAGTGGGTTTTGGACTAGTGTTGGCTGAGCACCGGAATTTTGTGAACCGCACCACACAACACCCTGGTAAGAGCACCACGCACTGCACCGCACCAAAATCACCGCACCTCACCGCACCGCACCTCTAGGTTTCGATGCGCATTGTGTGTCGCACCGCACCGCACCTCTATAATTTAAAATGTACTGCACCGCACCGCACCGTACCGCATCAAAATAAGCGCACCACGCACCGCACCGCACCCGGTGCGTCGGAAAACACTATAAACTGCACTACACTAAACAGACATAAAGGGTATCCGTCGGTAATATATACCACAGAGAAAAAGCATAACCGGTACACGTTGGTAAATTCTACCACAGATCTCCCACCACGGAGCCCACAGTGCAGCTAAGGTGGATTTTATGTGACAGCAATATCTATTACCCCTTAACTCCCCCAATTCTCCAATTTCACCCCCATATCTCATGACGTAATGATTTTGGAAGGAAAAAACAAAAAAAATGCTCTAGGCGTTGGTAATTTTTACCCTCGGGTACCTGAGAAGGGTTAAGTAACCACCCACTCCGTAATCTCTCTCTAAAACCTCGAACAATTTCTTCCTAGGTACCGAATCGAATGCCTTTCTCAGATCTATAAATACGATGTATGCCTTTTTGTTGTATTCTATTATCTTTTTCGTAATCATTCTCAGGGCGAACATAAGATCTGTGGTGTTTCATTTCGCCCTGTACCCCATACTGCTCCTCTCCAAGTCTGGGTTCCACAATTGCCCTCACTCTTCTTTCAAATATCCTTTCGTATACTTTTGCCAGATGGTCCAATAACGAAATACCTCTGTAATTATTACATTCACCCACATCTCCCTTTCCTATATATATTGGTATAATGATGGTTTTTCCCCATCCCTCTGGAACCTCACTTTCTCTCCAGCACTTGTTGATAAACTTCAACACTGCTTCCTTAGCACACTCTCCACCCTCTTTTATTAATTCTATGGGCAATCCATCTTCTCCCGGGGCCCTTCCATTGTTCATTTTCCTTACAGCCTCCTCCAGCTCTTCCCTGGTAATTACCCCTGCTTCCTCCCCTGGTTTCACTTCTTCTCCCTCCTCCTCCATTTCCTGACCCTCCTCACCCAGAAATTTTCCAAAATATTCTGTCCATCTCTTATTTATATCTTCAGGTCTTATTAACACTTCTCCCTGTTCATCCCTTATGCTCGCTACTTTTTTTTTCGAACCCCGATAAGTCTTTGATAATCGGAAGATTTTCTTATATATATATATATATATATATATATATATATATATATATATATATATATATATATAAAAATATATATATATATATATATATATATATATATATATATATATATATATATATATATATATATATAATATATATATATATATATATCAGTGACAGCTCGTGGACCGAAGGCAGTGGGGAGGGCGCTTCCAGTATTAATAACAATAATATAATATATGTATAATAATATAATATATACAACTTAATAACATATATATATATATATATATATATATATATATATAATATAATAACTAATATATATATATATATATATATATATATATATTCTTTATATATAATAATATAAATAATAGCCTTAGTAATAATAATAATATAATATAATATTATAATTAAATTTACTAATTATAATAATAACCAATAATATATATATATATATATATATATATATATATATATATATATATATATATTTATATATATTGGTAATAATCTGACTGTTTCCTTTATAAATCCTGTTAGATTCTGTAAATAAGACTCAAATAATCGATCAATGCAAGTTTAACCAACTCATCAATTAAAACAACAAAAACGAGGAAAAACAAGGCAAAAGATTTTCTTAATATATATTTCACAAATATTATTTCTTAACAACACATTTACTTTATATTTAAACCTTTATAATTATACCCTAATATATCGAT
>JABUQX010142513.1:37500-42577 GCA_015478945.1 Trachelipus rathkii
CCAAATAGATCACAAAAGAAGAAACGAAACAACAACAATATTAAGGACAGACGAAGGTTTGAGTTATGTGTTTTTGAAGATGTTATGTTATGTTATGTTATGTTATGTTATGTTATGTTATGTTATGTTATGTTATGTTATGTTATGTTATGTTATTTATGTTATGTTATGTTTTTTCAAAGTTGTGTGGAAGATTGTTGAAGAAAAAGATGAAGAAATTGACTGTTAAAGTTGTTGAAAACAAGTAGACAACATGTTTTCTATGACCCAATTCGAAAATCGAAAAAAAATCAGAGGTTAATTATTTCAAGGACATATTCCTAGCGTGAGTTATTTGCTGTTAGGTGTGGTAAGTCTTTTAAAATAGAAAAGATAATGAAGGGTAGATTCGTTTGCATTGGTGTGGATGTGTGATAAAGTGATAGAAACTCATTACTGAAAAGTAGAAAAATTTGGGAAAAGAACAGAACCATTGAGGAACGCCACAATTAATAGCCGTAAAGATGAACTTTGGTCGTCTTCAACAACTGTTATTGAACGATTGGAAAGGAAATCAGAGAGAAGGATTTATATTGAAAGAAAGAAGTTTCGAAATCAATGAGTCAGATGGAAGGAAAAGATCACCAAAAGAGCGTTTCTTTGGTAAGTCATAAGTGCGGCCAGAGTTAACATTAGAAGAAGTAAGATGTCTCCAAATGTTTCTTTTAAGGATAGATTAAAAAACTTTGAAAAAAATAATAGGTAAAAGGAATAGGAGGAAAGGAGATCCTCTTTGTCGACGCAGGTTGAAGCGCTCACGCCTCCAACAAGAAGGAAAGGTTCAAGTTGATAATCATTGTCGATATATAATAACTTACAAAGACAGGGTACAAGCTCAAAACACAAGTTTCAAGAGACATAGGAGAAGAAAGAAAACTTTTAGAATAAATTACAATTTGAAGGATAATTAAGTTGGAGTGAGGGGAAGAAGGATGAATGGCTCCGAAATTATCTAAAATGGAATTTGAGGCAAAGATATGAGAGAACGGTGAAGTCTTTAAAAGAAGGCAAGGCAGCTGTTTTGCAGTCAGGAGAAACTAAACTGGAGGAAGAGAAAGAGCATACTTTTTGTTGATTTTTTTTTTTTAACCAAAAAAGATCAATGCATTTTCTACGGAGACAAAAAAAGTTCTTAATTTAACATAGGATAAATTTATCGAAACTAGAGATTAAAATAAGAAACAAAACATTCTGGAATTTGAAGATGAAGGTCATTCACGAAGGCAAAGATCTAGGAGCGAATAGGATGAGAACAAGCAGAGCTAACCTAGGTTTATATGTTTTAGATAAAGGGAAATATCATGAAATGTGTGAATTCATGTCAGAGAGAGAGAGAGAGAGAGAGAGAGAGAGAGAGAGAGAGAGAGAGAGAGAGAGAGAGAGAGAGAGAGAGAGAGAGAGAGAGAGGTCTAGGAGCAGGATGAGAACAAGCAGAGCTAACCTTGGTTTATATGTTTTAGAAAAAGGGAATTATCATGGAATGTGTGAATCCATGCCAGAGAGAGAGAGAGAGAGAGAGAGAGAGAGAGAGAAGAGGTCTAGGAGCGAATAGGATGAGAACAAGCAGAGCTAACCTAGGTTTATGTGTTTTAGATAAAGGGAAATATCATGAAATGTGTAGAAGAGTGTCAAAGCCAGAAGAAAGAGGGAGAGAGAGGAAAGAGAGAGAGAGAGAGAGAGAGAGAGAGAGAGAGAGAGAGAGAGAGAGAGAGAGAGAGAGAGAGAGAGAGAGAGAGAGAGAGGTTTGGGAGCGAATAGGATGAGAACAAGCAGAGCTAACCTAGGTTTATATGTTTTACATAGAACTATCTGTTCTGTGTGAATTCATGTAGAGAGAGAGAGAGAGAGAGAGAGAGAGAGAGAGAGAGAGAGAGAGCGAGAGAAGAGGTCTAGGAGCAGAATAGGATGAGAACAAGCAGATCTAACCTAGGTTACTATGTTTTATATAAAGGGAAATATAATGAAATGTGTGAATTCAGAGACAGAGAGAGAGAGAAAGAGAGAGAGAGAGAGAGAGAGAGAGAGAGAGAGAGAGAGAGAGAGAGAGAGAGAGAGAGAGAGAGAGAGAGAGAGAGAGAGAGAGAGAGAGAGAGAGAGAGAGAGGTCTGGGAGCGAATAGGATGAGAACAAGCAGAGCTAACCTAGGTTTATGTGTTTTAGATAAAGGAAATATCATGAAATGTAGAATTGATGCCAGTAGAGAGAGAGAGAGAGAGAGAGAGAGAGAGAGAGAGAGAGAGAGAGAGAGAGAGAGAGAGAGATAGAGAGAGAAAAAAAAGAGAGAGAGAAGAGAGAGAGAGACAGGAATTAAATTTGACAAAAGACCAAAAGTGTTGTTTATGTATATATATATATGTATATATATATATATATATATAAAGGGATATATATATATATATATATATATATATATATATATATATATATATATATATATATATATATACATATATATAACTCTTTATATCTATATAAATATATATATATATATATATATATATATATATATATATATATATATATATATATATATATATATATATATATATATATATAAATATATATATATATATATATATATATATATATATATATATATATATATATATATATATATATATATATATGTATATATATATATATATATATATATATATATATATATATATATATATATATATATATATATATATATATATATATATATATATATATATATATATATATATATGTTTCTATATATATATATATATATATATATATATGTATATATGTACATAATATGTATTTATATATTTAACTGTATGTAGTAATATCTTATATATATATATATATATATATATATATATACAGAGATGGGCAGTACCGCGATACATGTACCGGGTACTTGTATCGGGCGATACATTTTGTACCGGTATCGGTATCGCCAACACTGTTGCTAAAGTACCGATGTATCGGTATCGCCCACTTGTTTTTTTGTGTACAGATACCGAAAAATTTAATCAGTATACATTTATTTTTAGTATATATATATATATATATATATATATATATATATATATATATATATATATATATATATATATATATATATATATATATATATATATATATATATATATATATATATATATATATATATATATATAAATATATATATATATATATATATATATATATATATATATATATATAATATATATATATATATATATATATATATATATATATATATATATATATATATATATATATATATATATATATATATATATATATACTTTATATATATACCTATATATATATATTAGTGATACAGGTAATTTTTTTCGCATCTGCGGATGCGGATGTTTGATTTAATATATATATATATATGTTTATTTATATATATATATATATATATATATATATATATATATATACTATATATATATACTATATATATATATATATATATATATACTATATATATATCAACCTCTTTCCTAACCTCCTCCCTCAATGAAAGGGATTTTGCAATGGATTATATACTTTTTGCACTAGTGAATTCAAATATAGAAAGGTTGTGCTTGAGAAACATTATTTTTTCTGCCTTTTCTGCTGAGAATCTGTTTCTCTTTTTATATTAGCTCAGTATTGCTAAATACTCTCTCACATGGAACATAAGTTGTAGGACAGGCCAAGTATTTCCTTACCAAGTTTACTCAAGCTTGGGTAAACATTTTGCTTAATTTTCCACCAACTGATAGGATCATCATTTTGAATCTAGTCATTTTCTTGATGATGGTTTCAATCATTTTGCTACATCTTTTATTAATGAAATTGTGTTTCTTCGTCATTACTGAGTGCCTATTAATTCTTCCATTGAATCTGTTATTGATTTACTTGTAGAAGAGTGTTGATTCGGTAGATTTTGATTTTCATTTTAATGGGTGGCAGGTGTGCAATTCATTGAAGTTTTTTCACTTGCGACACAAAGGAGCAGTGATGTGTTCTAATATTGTGTTTTAAGTACTTTTTATTACGGGGTCTAAGTAAGTTGCAATAGTATGAAGGTCATTAATTTCCAAAACCAAAGCGTTTTTCTAGTTAAAGTTTTATTACATCTTTCATTCTTTTAAACCGTCATATTTCATTTCAGATGTATCAAATGATTCATAGCGTTGAGGTGCCGTATTGGAGTATTACATCGCAGACGAAGCTGTAGAGCGCTGATTCTTTGGTAATTTCTTTAATTGGTTCCAATAGTTTAATGCAGTGTGATATGATGTCATTTTCCACATTAGTAAGAATGTTAACTTTGGAATACGAACTGGCGTACAAAGCAAGAGGTTCTTTGAGCAATACCATTCTTTCCATCATATGAAGTGTACTATTCCAGTTAGTTGGAACGTCTTTGATAACAGTACGATATAGAACATCAAACCCTTTTTGAATTGCCTTCAACTCATTTTGTGCTACTGCGTTCAGATTCATCTTAAGTTTTTTTTTTATAAAATTCTTTATCAAATCTCGACAATAAATATCCGCGCAACATCCGCAGGGCAAAGCGCGGATGCGGATGCGGATCTTTAATATTTGCAGATGCTCCGCGGATGCGGATGTTACCTGCATCACACACACACACGCACACACACACACATATATATATATATATATATATATATATATATATATATATATCTTTATCTATAATATATATATATATATATATATATATATATATATATATATAGTTTCATAATTCTCTCGTTCAATATATCATTTAAGTGAAACGTGTTCCAATATGTTTATTCCTGCAATCGTACATTCAAAATTTATGCCGTTCGGGCTTCAGACTCGCAGTCTCTTATTGCAAGTTGATTGAAGAAGTTAGGCTTGTCAATTTGTTTATAATTTTTACTTAATATTTTTTGAAGTTTTATTTTTCAAATTAACTTTAACAATGAGTAAATGTAACACTGAAAGCGATTCATTAGTTTCAAAAGATTCCGAAGAACACTTCAAAAAAATTAATGCAACAAACTGGTGTAAGTCC
>JABUQX010142514.1:7500-17500 GCA_015478945.1 Trachelipus rathkii
ATATATACATATATATACCTATATATATATATATATATATATATATATATATATATATATATATATATATATATATATATATACTATATATATATATATATGAAACTCAAAGGATTTTATTGTTATGTAGTTGATAGAAGTCTGTAGTAAAGTAGAGTTCAAAATTTTACGGGATAATAGGGTCCAGACTGCTGTTTACAACTTAAATGGATCAGAGGGTTAGAAGAGGAGTTCCAGAGAGCCTTTGATATATGAGGGGAATGGGCTGGGTGCAGGTTTTCCAAATTTTAGGCTCTGGATGTGAAACTTTTTCGATATATCATTTGTGATATAATAATAATATATATATATATATATATAATATATATATAACCTTCATATATATATATAATATATATATATATATATATATATATATATAACATAATAATATATATATTTATATAACAATAATAATAATATATATATATATATATATATATAATAATAATAATAATAATATATAATAATAACAATAATAATATAATAATAATATATATATATATATATATGCTATATATATATATATATATATATGCTTTCTATATAACCTTTATAATGTATGTAATAATAATAATATATATAATATAATAATAATAATAATATAACATATATCAGCTACATGTATACCTACCATGTGCCTAACCTATACCTGTAGTCAGGAGTGTTGGGAGTTTTGTCTTTTCTTGTTTCTCCACCTCATAAGGTAGTTGTTGAAGTTCTTTTGAAGTCTCACGCAATGACTTCCATTTTATTTAGTGTGTCCTAAATATAAACTGGTACTAGCTTATTGCAGGTTTCTCTGTCGGAAGTGACGTTCTTTCGCTTATAGAAGCTTTGTATGAAGCTAGCTACTCAAGGACAATGAACCAGCAGCATTAGTTGTTATAACCCTTTTTTTAACTTATCTTTACAGTTTAAGAGCTAAACATCTATTTGCTTTATTTTCACTAATTATTATTAAACCTCATCTTTATGTTTTTTTTTCCTCTCTCTATTTAGAGGTTTTAATTCTTCATCCAGCTCCAAACCTTGGACCTATAACATGAAGGATTTTTAGGTACTCCCTAGCACGAGTCTTAGGATTGCCAGGCTTTTTTTGATTACCTCCATGACCACCTCCTTAACTACGATGTTAGGTAGCTTTTTTGAGTATGTGGTCATGCTTTTCTTCACCACTCCAGTCGCTCCAATAACTATTGGTATAATTTCAACCTCCTCCACCCCCACAGTCTTCTTATGTCATATTTTAGTCTGACATATTTTACTTCCTTTTCTCTTTCATATAACGTTATTCTGTTGTCGCTGCTTATTCCAATCTCTATAATATAGCATTTCTGTGTTCTCTTCTCCCTTACTACTATGTCTCTTTCATATAACGTTATCAGGTGTAGGTATAGATGTACAATCTCTATAATATAACATTTCTGTGTTCTCTTCTCTCTTACTATTAAATCTGGTCGGTTATGTGGTGTAGGTATAGATGTTGGTATTGTATGGTCGTAAAGGATTATGGCTTCCTCTTATTATTGTGGCTGGTTTGTGATGCCAATATTTGTCGGTTTCTATTTCAAAATTGTATTTTTGGCATAATTTCATATGAATCATATTGCAAATTGTGTTATGTCTATCTGTGTATAAACCCATTCGTAGCAGTGTTTCGCATCCTGTCAGAATATGGTTTACTGTTTCTGTTTTTTCCTTGCACATTCTGCACTTTTCCGTGATTTCTTCCTTCTCTATATTTTTCCTGAACCAGTTTGTTCTTAGTATCTGGTCTTGTGCCGCTATTAGTGTTCTCTCATCTTCTTTTTTTAGGTATCCTCCTGTTAAAGGTTCTACTGTATGCTCCTTATCGATGTAAATCTGGTCCAGTACATCTATCCTAAAGTGTTTTCCACATACATGCCTCATCCATTTGGTGTCCTCATTATTTATTCTTGTTTGCTTGTGTTTGTTTTTCAAATCTTTTATTTTCTTTCCTACTTCTGTTACGTTTCTAAATTCTTCTACCTCAATCTCTACTCCTTCCAGGTAATCCTTCTCTTTTTTGTATTTGATGTTGTTGGGGGTTTCTTTATCTCGTGCTTATACACCCATCTCATAAATTTACTTTTTCTACTCTCTAAATATTTGCTTAAACCTATTATTTCCGTTTTATATATTCTGTCCATTTGTGGAACCCCCATTCCTCCTTCATTTCTAGGCACATAAATCCTTGGTATGCATTGGTTTTTGTAGATGATCTTATGAGCGTGTAACATTTTTCTGGTTTTTACGTCGATCCCATTGATTTCATATTGAAACCAATCTATTATACCGAAGCTGTATGTGAGGACGGGGACTGCCAGAGTTCTTAAGGCAATAATTTTATTTCTTGGTTTCAATTCTGATTCTAAAATACTTTTCATTCTTTTTATATATTCTTTTGTTATTTTTTCTTTCATCCTTTTTGACTCTATTTCATCAGACTCTTCAATTCCTAGATATTTGTAAGTATTACCTTGTTCTAATTCCCGTATCATTTACCCTTATATTACCTTTTTTATTCTGATCATATAATTTTATGTCATCCATATAAAAAAGGTGTGATATTTTCTTTGCCTTTTTTTCTCTCATCGAGTTAATCCTATATCCATTTTCCAAGTTATTTATTAGTGTGCTTAGGGGATTGAGAGCCAGTATAAACAACGACGGAGAAATAGATTCTCCCTGAAAGATACCTCTTTTTATTTTTATTCCCTCTATTTTTATTTGACCTCTTTCGTACGGTAGTACCAGATCTGTCTTCCATTTCCTCATTGCTTCATCTATGAAGTTTATAACCAGCTCATTAATTTTGTAAATCCTCAGTACTTCCTTAATCCACTTATGAGGGACGCTATCATATGCTTTCTTGTAATCGATCCATACCATACTGAGATGTTTCTGCCCTTTTCTACTATTTTCCATTATCATCTTGTTTATTAATAACTGATCCTTTGCTCCATAACTTCCTTTACTGCATCCTTTTTGTTCTTCATTAATTATGTCGTTTGCTTCTAGGTGTGTTGTTACCCTTTTCGCCATGACTCCAGTTAGTATTTTATATATGGTTGGTAAGCATGTGATTGGGCGGTATTTGCTCGCCAATTCTGTTTCCTCATTTTTTGGTATTAATGTTGTAATTCCACTAGTGAGCCATTCTGGAATTTCTTAAAACTTTCTGTTAGAGGTTTTATTTGTACTTTTAGTTTCTTTAGCCATACATTATGTACTTGATCTTTTCCTGGTGCTTTCCAACTTCCACTCCTTTCAATAGTACTCTTTGCTTCACTTTCAGTAATTCTTCCACCTTCCATTGCATAATCGCTGTTATTTGGGGGTTGTCTACCATTTCTCTTTTCCAATCGGCCTAATTATTAGGATTAACTTCACTTTCATAAACCTCCTTCCAAAATCCTTCAACTTCTTCTCTAGGTGGTGGTTTTTCTACTTTCATCATATCCTTTCTTAATCCTCTAAAGAGTTTTTCCGGGTCCTCTCTAAATATTCTATTCTGTTTTTTTTCCTTTCTCTGTTTTTTCATATCTCTGTCTTTTTTTAACCTTTGCAGCTAGTATTAGTTTCCTTCTTCTAATTGCGTGAACAAGTGGGTCCCCATTTTCCACCCTCTCTCTATATTGTAAGTTCTGCACTTTTCTTCTTGTGATGGTAGCAGAAACTTCTCCATTTTGGAATGCAGACAGCATTGGTATTTCTCTTCTTAGGTTTCCTATTTCTTTATTCAGTCTAATTTTCCAGGGTGATTTTATTTCTCTTTGTTTAGTTCTATTTGTTCCTATAGTTCCCTTGGTTTTAGCTCCTAATGTGTCAGTTATTGCTCTAGCAGTAGCATAATATAGCCGGTTTATTTCAGTAATATCACAATTTGGTGGTATAATCCTGGGCAGCATTTTGTTAGCAATTCCTGTATATTTATTTAATAACCTGTAATTACTGATCTTGTTTATTCTTAACCTCTTTTCTATTCCTAGTTGTATATCTTCCTCCCTATAATGTGATATTTTGACCAGCAATTCTTCTTCAATTTCGTCATTGTTATTTGTTTCTTCTTGCGTTTGATTTTGAATTTCGCTATTTCTTTCATTTTCTCTTTAATCATTTATCTGTTCCTCATCTGGATTTGTTTCCACTTCATATAAATATTTTATTTCATCTTCACTACTTAGACTACTTTTTCCCAGTTTCATATATTTTTCATCGTATACTATCATTTAAATTTTTTTTGTTTTTTCTTCTACCTTTTCTTTATTTATTTCTCATAATTTATGAATTTTTTCTTTTTCATTTTCTGGCATAGCGGCAGTTTTCATTTCCCTTTTCTTTCCTTTTACTGATTCATCCTGTATTTTCTTAGTGTTCTTATTTCCTATTTTTCTTATTTCTTCAACCATTTTAGTTGTTAATTCTAACTCATTTCCAACTATGTTTAATGCTTTCAATTTTATTAATTTAATTTTTTCATAAGAAGCTAGTGTAGCTTTCGTTTTTCTTTGTTCCTGGCTCTTTCTGTCTTTTACATAATTCGGAATTGCTTGTTTTTAATTAGCCATTTGTTTTCTATTAACTTGATTATAAACTTCTCCGAACCGATATTCCATGAAGGCATTTGAGGAGAATATTTTTTATTTCACTCATTTTGGTTAATATATACAAACGAGTTGCTGAAAAGTTAAATACATTACTGTTTAACATATATAAGTTTACCTTGCCTCAAACCATATCTGAGGAACATTCACAAAATTTGATTTTTTGTCGCTTTCAAAATTTTCTCGGGAACGTTTCACTATATTTGGCGGGAAAGTCTCAGATCATTTCTTTGATACATAGTAAACAAAGATAATAAACAAAACTATGTACAATATACTAATATTTTATTTAAAAAACATCGTATAATAATAATAAAATATATTTATATTAACATATATTACAATAAAAAGTCATATCTAACATAGACTTATGATTAAAGTTTTAAAACATAAATATTGCCAAGACACAAGTGGAACTGATTTTTTTTGTTTTCTATGATTTCCGACTTTTATAATATTTCAAGGCAAACTAACTTATTAGGGCAATTTTTTTAAAACTTAAAACATATATCTTTAAATACCAAATTTTATATTCTTAGCACTACTAAATATTACTTCCCGCTCCATAAGCGGAGCACAGTAATCACTAAATTAAATTTTATGCACTAAATTCACTGAACATATTATTTAAAACGCACTTTGAACACTGGTATACGTCTAGATACTAAAGTATGTTCCAGCTGTTCAGTAGATGAAGTGACCGTCTGTTAAGGCGAATCATCATCCGATTGAGAAACCATCTTTGAAGGTGAATCGTTATCTGATTGAGGAACCATCTGCAAAGGCGAATCATCATCAGATTGAGAAACCATCTGTGGAATTGAAGGGAGTAGGACTGGTTTCAAACAACCAATCGAAAACGACATCCATCAGTCCATCAGGAAGTTGTATCTTGTAGCATCGATCACTCCGTTGAAGAACCTTGTATGAGCAAGAATAAGATGCTTCCAGATTCCTCCGAATGTGATCGACTCGAAGAAAGAAATAGGAACAGTTTTGAAGTTCGTCAGGAGTGTATGGAGCATGATGATGCTCTTTCTGGTGCGAATTTGAAGGAAGTATGAATCGCAGAGAAGAATGAAGATGATATAGTTATAGTGTGGTATTAGGTCCTCCATTGTAGTAAACATATCAGTATATTGAGATTGACTTCTCTCCATTCTCCCAAGAAAACCAATATATATATATATATATATATATATATATATATATATATATATATATATATATATATATATATATATATATATATATATATATATATATATATATATATATATATAATAGCAATGGTATGTGGTCCGCTTTGTATTGTACGTACTACCAAATATATGCTGATGGTGATTCACTTCCGGCTATTCACCGATATGCAGTAGCAGTGGTATGAAGTGAGAACTGAGTTAGACTTAATACCATACCTGGATGAATCTTTCTTTTATTTTAACCAGAGAGCTGAAGAGAGAAAATGGAAGTTCATCTAGAGATGTAAACTTCGAGTGTTTCCATAGAGAGAAAGAAGGAAATAGTCACGTTTAACAGAGGCTGTTAAGACTGGGTATTAACGGTGTGACTATATTCATTTTCCATCATTCTCTATGTTCTAGAAGGTATTTGTACTATTAGAGACGACGAAAAGAGGTAAACTTAAAGACAGGTAGGCCTGAGATTAATGGTGTGACTGTTGCTGATGTCTTCACAGGTCTGGTGGTGCTTTACGTTTCAACTTCTGCTGGGAACTGCTGTTGTTGTTTGTGGTTTGGTTCTTTTCCCAGGGTAACCAGTTATGTAGCTCGTCTCCGTCTTATTCTTGGAGTTTTCTGTTTGGAACGTTTTATTCCCGGAGTGACCAGTTCTGTAGAGAGGGCGATAACAGTTTATAACTTTAACCTCTCTACAGAGGTTTATTAATTAAAAGATATGATAAGCTTTTCTTATTATTATTAAATGATTGTTATTGGGTAAGGAAAATTATTGAATAGTTTAATTTTTAAATTTGAAATATATATATATATATATATATATATATATATATATATATATATATATATATATAGATATATATATATATATATATCTATATATATATATATATATATATATATATATATATATATATATATATATATATATATATATATATATATATATATATATATATATATATATATATATATATATTTCACAATAATATATTGAATCGGCTAAATGTTAAGAAGTAACAAAAATAATGTGTACCCTCTTCGTGAATTGTAGGCACTCTAAGCCTGTCTTCAATTCTCTTAGGGCCCAGTTGGCATTACAATAATCCCATTGGACTGTTATTGGTCCTTACAAAATTTTAATTTAGCATTGGGACGCTTGCTTTATCTAAAGAAATTTGAAAAACTACATAACAATGAAATTTTCCTCTTCAGTTTCACTAGGTGTACATGAACACCAATTCGGTGATGTATTTACTATAGAGTAACGGGAGTGTCCTTTTATGTATGTAGTAATATGTATGTGTAATATAATATATAATAATAATATGTAATAATATGTATGTAATAATAATAATAAATAATAATAATAATATAATATATATATATATCTTCATATATATATTTATATATAATATGTATATATGTATCAAAAACGTATATAATATATATGTATATATAATATAATAATATAATAATAATAATAATAATAATATATATATATATATATATATAATAATATATATATAATAATATATGTAATATCATAATATATATATGTATATATATAATAATACAATAATAATTCAGGCAATAATAATAATAATATGTAATAATAATAATAATATATATAATAATAATAATAATAATATATATATATGTAATAATAATAATGCTGTATGTATATGTATGGCATGGCAGTATGTATGTAGTGTTGGAATGTGTGTAATATGTATGGCGTAATAATAATGTATGTATGTATATAATATATATATTAATATAATATGTATGTAATATGTATGTATATAATGTAATATTAATATATCAAGTATGTATGTATAATACGGCGCTATGTATAATAATAATATATATGTAATAATATATAATAATAATATATAATAATAATATGTAATATAATAATAATAATAATAATAATATCATAATAATGTAATATGTATAATAATAATATAATAATAATAATAATATGAAATATAATATGTAATAATATGTAATATAATAATATAATATATATGTAATATAATAACAATATGTAATAATATGTATATATAATATATAATATGTAATAATAATATATATATAATATAATAATATAATATATATATATATATATATATATATATATATATATAAATTCACTTTAATGTATTTCATGAATATTTTATGTTTTCGTATTAATTCCACATCATTGATCACTTTACAGTTGATTGTTCTT
Organism: Trachelipus rathkii; assembly: GCA_015478945.1. Classification (NCBI taxonomy): domain Eukaryota; kingdom Metazoa; phylum Arthropoda; class Malacostraca; order Isopoda; family Trachelipodidae; genus Trachelipus; species Trachelipus rathkii. Next base: position 15,603 of record JABUQX010142514.1, read on the forward strand.
CGGTGAGGAACTCGTAAGAGCACCTGTTGGGCTTAAAAGTAATTAGAAGTTGTTTATGTATGTATATATATATATATATATATATAAATATATATATATATATATATATATATATGTAATATAATATATATATATATATATATATATATACTATATATATATGTAATGTATATACTTTAATATATATGTATATATATATATATATATATATATATATATATATATATATATATATATATATATATATATATATATAATAATAATAACCATATATATACATATGTATATATATATGTATATATGTATGTAATGTGTATGTAGTTTGGTCTATGTCAGTATGTCTCTGAGACATTTTATTATTTAAGAATGTAATGTATAATGTATATAATGTATAATAATATGTAATATGTATATATGTATATATATAATATATATATATAATAATAATAATAATAATAATAATAATATGTAATAATAATAATAATAATAATAATAATAATAAATAATAATAATAATAATAATAATATATATATAATAATATAATATATATATAATATATATAATAATAATAATAATATAATATATAATAATATTATATATATAATAATAATGATAGAGAAGAGCATAAGAGAGGGTTGTAAAAAACAAAAACTATTGGTTTATTATAAAAATCAAAAATACATTTGTTTTTTGTTTTTGTTATTATTTTTTATGGTTTTAATATATTATTAATATAAATTTCTATAAGTTCTGTTATTACCTGTAATAATTAATATAATTGTAATGCTCAAATTCACATTTATTCAATTTAATGGAATCTTTGAATCCACAAAATTTTAAAATTCTACTTTTTCGTTAATTTAAAAATAAAATTTTTAAATCAAAAACTAAAACAAGATATAATAATTTTTTATATGTATATCTAAAATACTAAAATTACTAATTTAAAAAAATAAAATAAAAAATAAAAAATATGCAATTGAACATAATTTTATTTGCTAATATATATAATATAATATAATAATATAATAATAATATATATAATAATAATATATATATATATATGTAATATATAATAATAATAATATAATAATATGTATATATATATATATATATATATATATAATATATATATATAAGAGTGATATAAATGATTATATATGATTATAATATGTAATATAAATTGTACGTATATAATAATAATAATATCATATTAATAAGCAATAATAACAATATATACTATATATAATAATAATAATAATAATATGTAATATATAATAATAATAATATAATAATAATAGCATATATGTATAATATATGTAATATATGTTTATATATCAAGTTAATCTATCTACCTTTTCAACTCCCAGAATATTGTCCTTGCTTATGGGACCTTGTGAATGTATGTAAATATGTATGTACGCATGTACAAATATGTATATGTAATATCTATCACAAATGCAAATATATATGTATGTATAATAATATATTATATATATATATATATATATGTATCTGTATATGTAATATATATATGTATAATATGTAATATATATGTAATATATAATATAATATATAATAATAATAATATATATATATATATATATATATATATGTATGTAATAATGTAAATATATATGTGTAATAATAATAATATGTATATATATATAATAATAATAATAATAATAATAATAATAATATGTAATAATAATATTAATATATATATATATATATGTAATAATATGTAATATGTATTAATATGTAATAATAATAATAATAATATAATAATAATATATATGTATATATATATAATATATATAATAATAATATATAATATGTAATATATATATGTAATATATGTATTTAAAATGTAGTAATATGTATATGTATGTAATATA
>JABUQX010142515.1:2500-5000 GCA_015478945.1 Trachelipus rathkii
TTGATGATCAAGGAAGACGATATGACGATTAAAAGGGAGAAGTGGGAGATTTTCACAGACTGTGGGAATGTTATCCGATGCTAAAGGAGAAAGGGATACCAATATAGGTTAAAATATTAATATATAAAACAATTCTGAGACCGATATTGTTGTATGGATCTGAATGCTGGCCAATGAATACGATGCAAAAAAGCAGAATAGAAGCTGCGGAAATGAGGGTACTTAGACTCATTAGAGGAGTATCGTTGAGAGACAGAATGAGGAGCGAGCTGGTGAGGAGAGAACTGGGAGTGGAACCTGTTTTGGAATGCGTTGAGAGAAACCAGTTAAGATGGTTTGGACATGTGAAAAGAATGAGGAAAGATTAGAGATTGAGAGAGATGATAGATTGGAGACCAGAAGGTAGGAGACCAGCAGGAAGACCAAGGAAGAGATGGATGGATTCGGTGGCAGAGGCTGTACAACGTAGAGGCAAGACGGTAGAGGAAGTAGAGGAGGAACAAACATTTGAAGATAGAAGTCTTTGGAGAAGATTCTGGAGGACTAGCACCTGACAGGCACACCCTAACAGGATGGATGAACATTTTCTGTAGCAGCATATATACTACCTATATATATATATATATATAGTAATATATATTAAATATATATATAATAATAATAATAATATATGTATCTTTGTATATATATAATATGAAATAATAATAATAATAATATATATGTATGTATGTATGTATAATAATAATAATATATGTAATAATAATAATAATAATATATATATATATAATAATAATATCTTTAATAATATATAATAATAATAATATATGTATATATATATGTGTATATAAAATAATAATAATAATATGTAATAATAATAATACATGTATATAAAAGGTTTAAGAACAATAATGTTGCAACTTACTTAGATATGAATAAAAATAATATATATGTAATATATGGATATATATGTATGTAATATGGATGTATATATATATATATGTAATAATAATATATATGTATGTATATATATATATAATATGTAGTAATAATATGTAATAATAATAATATATATGTATATATATATATATATATGTATGTTATTAAAAATTAAAAAGAAATAAAACTATATTAATAATAATAATAATATATATATATATATATATAGCATATATATATAATATATATAATAGCAATATATATATATATATATATATATTATGAATATTATAAAGAGAAGGTAATAGAGAAAGGAAACAAAGGTTAAGGCTGAAGTGAATTGAGTAATATGTAATATATATGTAATAATATGTATATATGTAATATAATATAATATATATATGTATATATATATATAATAAGAATAAGAAGAATATATGTATATATATATATCGCTATATATATATTATTTCCAGTACTATTTTAATCGCTGTTTTTCATTTATAGTTGGTCTATATTCTTATATATATATATATATATATATATATACTCTTCTTTAACTCTAACTGTATATATATATATATATATATATATATATATATATATAACTCTTTCAATAACTATTCTATGCTAACTTCTTATATGTAAGATAAAGAGATATGTATATCTAATAATAACCTTCATATATTTCAGTTTTATTTTAATTTTTTTTAAGCTCAAAATTAATTATTGTATATTCTTTTTATAGAACATTAGAACATTAGAAATATAGAGACAGTAAGCAGCCACATGGACCTATCGAGACTGTCCCAGTCAACCCACCAACCAAACATGCTCTCATGAAAATCCACAAACCCTAGGGCTTGTCAAATTTCTGTAACTAAAAATCCACCAATTTGACTTAAAAAAAAAAAAATATATATGATACCCAAACCATCCCACATACTGCTTAATAACTAAGTTGCGGTGCATGCGGCATTACATTGTTAATAAACTACTGTAACTAAAAACCAGCCAATTTGGCTTCGTCTAAATATACTACTATATGATACCAAACCCATCCATATACCTATCCAATCCTTTCTTAAATGTTGCAATCGAGTCACACTCAACAACCTCCTGTGGTAAACCATTCCAAAATTTAACAACCATATTGCTGAAAGAATGCTTTCTTATATCAAGATGGCATGTTTTCTTCTTAATTTTCTTGTTATGCCCCCTGGTCTCCCGTCCATGCTCTACTATGAAGAATTTGTTGGTCTCCGTATTATCAATATATATAAAAATTTGTAGACTTGTATCATGTCCCCTCTGAAAAACTACAGAAAACATTCCTAACTCCTTCAGCCTCTCCTCATAGTTCTTACCCTCAAACCCAGAAATCATCCTTGTTGCTCTACGTTGCACCCTCTCTAGCATATCTAAGTCTTTCTTTAAATAAGGGGCCCAAACTTGTGCACAATACTCTATTATTGGCCTAACATAGCTATTATACAGTTTACTTATTACTTCCTTGCTCTTGTAAACAACATTGCGATTTATTATGCCCAGCATCTTATTAGCT
>JABUQX010142515.1:10000-35000 GCA_015478945.1 Trachelipus rathkii
CTACCATCATCCTCATGCCTTCGTCGTTTCCTCCCGTTACCATTAATATCTCTGTTTTATGTACATTCATCTTCATCCCTGCCTCCTCCAACTCTTCCGCAAACAGCCTCACCACCTCCCGTATCTTCTCATCCTCTTCACTCCAACATGCTAGATCGTCCGCATACGCCATTATATCCCCATCAAAGACTCCCAATCTCTCCTTCACTTTACTTATTACTACATCTAAATATAATATAAACAATATAGGCGATAATACACTCCCTTGTTTAACTCCTGTTTTTACTTCGAACCATATATCATTTTCACTCTCCGTTCTGATGTTACAACTACCTATTTTCATTACATACCTCATTTCTATTTCTTCAATCTTCCACTCACTCCATAATTTTCTTCTATCTCTCTCTATATATATATATATATATATATATATATATATATATATATATATATGTATATAATATATATATATATATATATATATATATTTATATATATATATATATATATATATTATATATAATATATATATATATATATATATATATATATATATATATATATATATATATATATATATATATATATATATATATATATATATATATATATATATATATATTAAAAGTGTGTGTGTGTATGTGTGTGTGTGTGTGTGTTATTTTTTAATATTTGTGTGAGTAAGAAAAAAATGTGTGTGGGGAATTGAGTTACTAGAACCACTACCATAATGAATTAAATTTACTTTTCGAGTTTGAACCGAGTCAAGTGTGGGGAAGGGCCCCAGCGGGGAAGGAATCTGGGGTTTCAAAATTTATGGAGATAGTTAATAAATTATTATGTTATTATTATTATTATTATTATTATTATTATTATTATTATTATTATTATTATTATTATTATTATTATTATTATTATTATTATTATTATTATAGAGAAGGTGAATCGCATTTTTTTATCTATAATTTTTGCATGGCTTCAGGTTTCAAAATACCTTCCTAATACTTTTATCAAAATTTTTCAGGACATTTCTCTTTTTTTATCATTATTATTATTGGCAGTAGTAGTAGTAGAAGTGGTAGTGGCGGTAGTATTAGTCGTGGTAGGACTAGTAACAGAAATAGTTATAGTAGTATTAATAGTACTGGCAGTACTTGTAGTAGTACTAGCATTTTCAGTAGTATTGACAGTGATAGTGATGAATTTGTTTTGCTTTGATTTTTTTTTAAATGAAAATTATAAAATGAAATGCATGAAATTTAAATAGATTAATTTATTTTTGATTTTTCGTGTTTCAAAATGGGTGAAAATATTTTCTACGTTCGTGCTAGTCATGTATTCATTTTATTTATTTGTTTTTGTCGTTGTTTGTGAAAGATGTGAAAGAAGTTTGTTTGTTGTTCGTTTACTGTAAAACAAACGTAGCTGGAATGAACACTTTTATCAGTTTTTATTTTTAATTTAAAACAATAGTTTAAAAATGAAGATATAATTGGTCTTTGTTTGTGGTTTTTCACGAAACATTATTTGATTTCAGACTCATTGGGTAGGTGATGTTCAGGGTTTCATTAAGGTTTATCTTACCTTTAGCAATTTTACATAAACTCTAATTTTAGTCAACGATGAAGAATTACGCTAAAAATATCATCAAGAATTTGACTTTGAGACAAAAATAATTTTGAGAATGCAGCTCAGGTCACATTCATTGACAAAGAAATTTATGAACTGGAAAAAGAGTCAAATTAGAGGAGTCAAAATTTTGTATCTTTATTGAACCAATTTCAAGGAAAGTTTTAAAGAGGTAACTCACTTAATTTTAGCATAACAAATATAATTTAAAATGATTTTTTTAACATTCCCTTGGGTGTCCATTTATTGAAAGTTATCATCACTATATTACTTCTGGTGGTCAGGGAATGTTTTTATCTGATTTTGAGATATTATGATGATTCAAAGATTTTTCAGTCTATTTTTCAGTTTTTTAACTTTTCCTAATTTTTTACGGGAAAAAGAATAAGGCTAAAGGTATTAAAAAAGAAATTGGCAAATACTTTGTTATTAAAGAAATTTTGATGTGTTTATTTTTGGGAATGAGTGAGTTGTAAGGTAAATTAGTTTATATTTTTTTATATAAAGGTAGATTTTTTTAAAATGAGGATTCAAATCCAAAATAAATTAAAAACTTCTCCATTTTGACCCTTTAAAAAAATTGAAATAGAGATTTTAAATTTTACACAAAATGAAATAAATTAGAAATGCCTAACTCTCTCCATTTCCTACATTTCCTATTATTTTCAATATTATTTTGTCGATTTGTTGTAGGCATTATCAGCATTCATGTCTGCATTCACAGTGGTAAGGTAGACATTTTAATTTTCAAACGAATTTTAAAAATGTGGAGCCGATGTGAAACGGTTGCATCTGCATATGATATTTGCATCCGATGCAATTTTTTTTTTATTACAAGAGTTGAAGCCACTGATAATATCTTTACTCTTTTACTAAGACTTTTTAGGCTTCGTAACTTTGAGAATATAAACAGGAAATGAAAAAAAGTCGAAAGTTATAAAGTATGAAGTAAATACCTTGACTCTATTATTTGAATTTAAATATTTAAAATTTTTGTAGGCAGAATTTCTTAACGTAGGTTAACCTGATGCGCCAAAATTTGACTGTACCATTGTGGTCAAGGAATATTTATTATAACAACTTAGTGTTTGACGCTTTCAAATTAATCATCTAACTAATTTTTTCCTTCTCCAGATACAAATCGAAATTGGTATGTCTTGCATTTCATATCTTGGACTTTCAATATCTTGGGAATGTTTTTCATCCTTGCAGCTCACGCCCATTACTCAATAGACGTTATCATTGGATTTTATGTTACAGCCAGAATGTTTTTGTTCTACCATTATTTGGCAAATAACAAATTTCAAGAAGGATATTCATTCCGAACAAAAATTTGGTTTCCTTTGTTCAGTTACTTTGAAGCAAACATTCGTGGTCCTGTTCCAAACGAATTCTCGAATCCTTTGACCTTCAAAAAAATAAAAGAAAAAATTGGTTGTTCTCTTCCAATGGTTAGTGCTCGAACCAATGCTCGTGCAAGCCAATAAATTAACTCTGCTGAAAATACGCTAATTACTGATGGTAAAGTAATTGCTGTGCTTTGTAAACGCTTTGCAAAAATTGACTGAATAAAAAAAAAAAAAAAAAAATAATATTGACATCTTTGCCTCGCTTTCATTCTTAATTTATTAAATGAGCTAAAATCACAAATCAATTTCATTCCAATCAAAATTCCTTTAATTATAAACATCAATAAACTTTTAATTGTTTATCACTTTTTTATTTATTTATTTATTATTATTATTATTATTATTATTATTATTATTATTATTATTATTATTATTATTATTATTATTATTATTATTATTATTATTATTATTATTAATATATTTTGAGATTTGGTAAAAAAATCCTTGAACATTTCATTTACTTGTTATTGATTTTCACTCATTTTCCTTATTTAAAATTGCAAGCATTTTTTGATGTATTGATAAAGAAGTAGTGATTTACATGCAAAGAAAGAAATCGCTTCTATATTTTTTGCACTTTCGCTTCGGAGTCCGAGTTCCTCTTTGAGTAAAGGAAAAAAAATTCTTTCTATAATCACTGCTATGGATTTATTGCTGTAAAATATCGCTTTCATTGTAATATCAATTCAAGTATACACACATGATATATATATATATATATATATATATATATATAAAGCAGTTATATATATATACATATATATATATATATATATATATATATATATATATATATATATATATATATATATATATATATATATATATATATATATATATATATATATATATATATATATATATATATATATATATATATATATATATATATATATATATATATATATACATATATATATATATATATATATATATATATATATATATATATATATATATATATATATATATATATATATATATATATACATACACACATCTCTCTGTCTCAAATTATATCTCTCGAAAAGTTATATATACAGCAGTACAGCAGCAGGCAGCAGTATATATATATATATATATATATATATATATATATATATATATATATATATATATATATATATATATAAACTCCCAGGGAGGGACTAAACCCTGCTAGTGGGACGAGCATCTTTCTTCTGGTTTCGAAACTCTTTATCCCTGAGTTTTGTAGAACATTATATTTCCAACTTGAGTATTATTACACTCACAGTTATGGTTTTCACCCTTTCAGTTTGATTAGCATCTTCTTCCATCTGAAATTTAAATCTTTTTCCCAAATTTCACTAACCATCGTGTTTCTAGGCGCATAAATATCCAATGATGGTCTTGGAATTGCTACAAACAATAATTTAAAGCGCCGGATAGCTAACCCTGTCCCACTAGAACCATGTGAAGAAAATCTTAAAATGGACTGATAGCGTCGAATATTCATTCTTCGTTTATATATATATATATATATATATATATATATATATATATATATATATATATATAGCATACATAAAGCATATATATATATATATATATATATATATATATATAGATATATATATATATATATATATATATATATATATATATATATATATATATATATATATATATATATATAGCATAGCATATATATATATATATATATATATATTTTTATATATATATATATATATATATATATATATATATATATATATATATATATATATATATAGTGGAAAAGTCAAATTTACCCGCCAGTGGCACTGGAGCGTTCATTTCACTGTGTTGTGCTAGAAATGTCATTTCCCAAAGGCGAAAATGCATTTAATGCCGAGACGTATTGCGATTTCCAATCCTATAAACGTGTGATAAATAAATTTGAATTAAAGTTTACTTAGTCCGTAATTCTAAACAAGACGACAATATCATATTTCATTTAATAAAAAAGTACGTAACACAGAGTCTGTATAGAATCGAAAGAGGCCAGCCCGACAGTATCTGTTAATTACTGATATTTTTACCGAGATGTCGCAGCGTTAACACGCTCACTCAGGTAATCCTTTAGAAAGTTTTCCCCCTGGTTGAACTGTCACAACTACTGATTTAAGGGATTCAAAAACACTATAACTGCATCAGTACAGCCTTGATGTCGTTCATGAAAAGAAAGAACCAGACTATTAAAATGTTATCTGTACTGTCGTTGGGTTCGTTCTTTTGTTTTAAACATAAGTAAATATTTAAATATTACACAAGGTGGCTGCAAATATCATGAAACGGGTACGAATCTGCATCAAGATTAAAGGGAATCACTTTTAACAGTTATTGTAATGGTACATTCATGTCACATATGTTTATTTCTTCATATGCTTCTTTTGGTAATCTTAATTGCAAATATACTCGTTCAATAAAGGGTTTGCGACTTTTTTGATATATATATATATATATATATATATATATATATATATATATATAGACATATATATATATATATATATATATATATATATATATATATATATATATATATATATATATAATATATATATATATATATATATATATATATATATCTATATATCATATATATATATCTATCTATATATATCTATATCTAACATATATATATATATATATATATATATATATATATATATCTTCTATATATATATATATATATATATATATATATATATATATATATACTATATATATATATATATATATATATATATATATATATATATATATAATAACATATATATATATATATATATATCTATATATATAAGTAGTAGGAAGGGAGTTCGGACCTAGTGACCGCGACCTTTGACCTTTTTGAAGCCGCGACGCAGACCCTTTACCTTTTGGGCAGCCTGAATTTTTACTTAACTTTTTGGGCCTTTACCTTTGGGACTTTACCTTTTTTTCGACCACCTTTGGTCTTCCATGGGTCATTTGGCCCACGGTATTTTAGCACTAATTTTTGTATTATTTTTAGCAACCCTGATTTTTGGCGTACTTCGAAGGGGTTACTCGCTGGTTGCACGTCAGCAACTCGTTGTACGCTATTACCCCTATTTTATAATTTTTCAGCCATGGGTCAATTTTTGCCCAATGTACTTTTTGGTTACGATCTTCCGTGGGTCATTTTTGGCCCACGTTAATTTTTGGTTACCCTTTGGTCTTCCATGGGTCAATTTTGGCCCACGGTAATTTTTGCCTACCCTTTGGTCTTCCATGGGTCAATTTTGGCCCACGGTAATTTTTGGCCACCCTTTAGGGGCTTAGCCCTATTTTTTGATATTTCGGTAACATCTACACACACACACACACACACACACACACACACACACACACACACACACACACACACACACACACACACACACACACACACACACACACACCTAGCCTACACCTAGCCTCCATATAGCCTACACCCAGCCTCCACATAGCCTACACCCAGCCTACACATAGCCTACACCCAGCCTACACCTAGCCTTCACCTAGCCTACACCTACACCTAGCCTCCACCCATCCTTCACCTAGCCTACACCTAGATTCCACCCAGCCTGTACCTAGCCTACACCTACACCTAGCCTACACATAGCCTACACCCAGCCTACACCTAGCCTCCACCCATCCTTCACCTAGCCTACACCTACACCTAGATTCCACCCAGCCTGTACCTAGCCTACACCTACACCTAGCCTCCACCCAGCCTTCACCTAGCCTACACCTACACCTACACCTAGCCTCCACCCAGCCTTCACCTACACCTACACCTAGACTCCACCCAACCTTCACCTAGCGTACACCTATACCTAGCCTACACGTGCCCCTACAACTTTGATGGCTCAACTTTTATGGCTTAACTTGATGGCTTTAATGGCTCCCAACCACCGTAAGAAGTATCTAGTGTTCTATTAGTGTTCTATGATTATTCTATGAGTGCTGGGTGAGTGTCAGGTGAGTGCCAAGTGAGTGCCAATGAGTGCCAATGAGTGCCAAGTGAGTGCCAATGAGTGCCAAGTGAGTGCCACATAGTGCCAAGTGAGTGCCACATAGTGCCAACTGAGTGCCACTTTTTTCAAGCCTTTCTAAAAAAGCCTCCCCTGAGCCCCAGATACCTTTAATGGGTGTCACCTAGGTTATAAGGTATGAGGATTCGAATGGTGTATATTACAAGCTGCTAGGATGCTTTTCTACTATGAATTAGTATCTTTACCTGACACATACAGCCTCCATATATATATATATATATATATATATACATATAACTATAGATATTTATATATATATATATATATATATATATATATATATATATATATATATATATATATATATATATATATATACTCACTATATATATATATATATATATATCACTATGACTTACCACCCCCATTCACTATGACACTTATAAACACTAGGACACTTATAAGCACTTACACTTGCCATAGGCACTTACATTAAACCATAGACACTTACATTAAACCATATACACTTACATTCACACCATCACACAGATACACTTACACTTACACACTCGATATTTTGATGCCTCAATTTTGATGCCTCAGCATTAATGCCTCAACTTTGATGCTTCAATTGATGCCTCAACTTTGATGCCTCAACTTTGAAGGTTCATCTTTGATGACTCATCTTTGATGAAGTCATCTTTGATACCGTCTATATTGATGATTCATCTTTGATGAAATCATCTTTGATAGCTCATCTCTACCCTACATTAAAGAACAGAGTTAATATTAATGCCTTCCCTAGTTCATAAGCTATCCACCAGGGCGCCGCATGCGCCCTCCGCGTGAAGATCCACGAACCCGCACCCGCAGGTGCGACCCGCCGCGTTCCCGCCCGCCGCGAGCGCCCGCAGGCGCAATATTTCCGCGTACCCGCCCGCCGCGAGCGCCCGCAGGCGCAATATTTCCGCGTACCCGCCCGTCGCGTGCGCCCGCAGGCGCAATATTCCTGCGGGAATGAAAAATATATATAATATGAGTCATTCATTTTTATTTCATACTTAAACATTTCAAAGAATTTCTTTTCAAATATACTATGAGTCATTCATTTTTATTTCATACTTAAACATTTTTATTAAAAACATTTTCGCGAACCTAAAACTGTAACTCGTTACAGACCTATTATTTAACACATATATTTATTAACATTATTTTTACTTAATACTTTTTACTTAATACTTTTTAATTTATAAATTTTTTAAAAATTGTATGTAAGAAGAAAAAGCCAAAGTGTCTGATATAAAATCATTTTATTTTACTACAATTGTACGAAATTTTATAAAACATTAACATTCCCATACCTTAAAGCAGTAAATCAGTAAATCAATGGAGGTGTTACCCTAACACCTAGGGGATTAGTATGCTTTTGTTTTACTGTTTTACTGCTTTAACTCTTGTTTTACTGCTTTAACTTTCTGCTTTACTGCTTTAACTTTCTGCTTTACTGCTTTAACTTTCTGCTTTACTGCTTTAACTTTCTGCTTTACTGTTTTAACTTTCTGCTTTACTGTTTTAACTTTCTGTTTTACTGTTTTAACTCACATGTTTTACTGCTTTAACTCATATATTTATTAACATTACACACCTTAAAGCAGTAAATCAGTAAATCAATAGAGGTGTTATTACCTAACACCTAGGGGATTAGTATGCTTTGTTTTACTGTTTTACTGCTTTAACTATCTGCTTTACTGCTTTAACTCTCTACTGCTTTAACTTTCAGCTTTACTGCTTTAACTTTCTGCTTTGCTTAACTTATATATTTATTAACATTATGTTTTCTTTTATTTGTTTTAATACTTTTTGAATTGAATTTTCTTTTTTTTCTTTTATTTATTTTTATTATTTTACTTTTTATTCTTATTTTATTTCTTTTTATTCTTTTTATTTTTATTCTTTTTATTCTTTTTATTTTATTTTTATTATTTTACTTTTATTATTATTTTATTTTGTTTTATACTTTTTATTTTTATTCTTTTTATTATTTTATTTTATTTTATTATTTTACTTTTATTATTATTTTATTTTGTTTTAATACTTTTTATTTTTATTCTTTTTATTCTTTTATTTTATTTTATTATTTTACTTTTATTATTATTTTATTTTTATTATTTTTATTATTTTTACTTAGTGTTTATTTACTTCATACACACACACACACACACACACACACACACACACACACACACACACACACACACACTTACACTTACACACACATTCACTATGACACTTATACACACATTCACTATGCCACTTACATTTACCCATATACATTTACACTTATACACACACATATTAACCACACAGATTGCCCACACTCACACCGATTGCCCCACACTCACACGGATTTACTTACACACACACACACACAGATTTACTTACACACACAGATTTACACTCACACACAGATTTACTTACACTCACACAGATTTACTTACACACACACACAGATTTACTTACACACAGATTTACTTACACACACAGATTTACTTACAGTCACACACAGATTTACTTACACACACACACGCACACTCACTTACACACCCACACACACTCACTTACACACCCACACACGCACATTCACTTACACATATAACGTATAATTTATTAAAACATTTTATGTTTTAATTAAACACGTACATTTATATTACTCATTTAAATATAACTAAAATTATTTCAAAGTTTCTTAAAACTTCTATAATAAATCAATCATTATCTTTGAACAAAGAATTTATTATTAACTGTTAATACTTTTTGTTTATAAATTTTATAACTATCAAGTTTTAAAATAACTTTTACTAAAATTTTATGAAATTTTATTAAAAACATATATTTTACGTACCTTAAAGCAATAAATCAGAAAATCAGTAAAGTCAGCCCCTAGCACCCCTCTACACCAAGCTATGCCACGTTTTGTTCTTTTGACTTACTGCTTTACATCATCTTTAGCCATGTAATAAGTATAAAAATAACAAAATAAGTTCTTCTTTACTAACATAACATGTATTTTATTAAAATCATTCTAAGTTTTTATTTAAAAATAACAATTATTCACTTACATTTATATTATTCGCTCGATGTTAACTAAAAATATTTCAAAGTTTTTTAAATAATTTGGATTTTCTTTATTATTATCTATGTACATTGACAATCAACACGAGAAAACACACAACCCACTCCTTACAGATACGAAACTGACCTCTCTCTGTAAAATGGGTTGAAATAACTACTTTAGCCCTAAATTTAGGATAATCCGTTTTGTACCCCGGGGCGATTTAGGCCTAATACCAGGTCAAAATATATTTCAAACTGACCTTTTTCTGTAAAATGTGGTGCAATAACTACGTTAGGCCTAAATTTAGGCCTAAATTTAGGATAAGCCTTTTTGTATCCCACGCTGATTTAAGCCTAATACCAGGTCAAAAGGTAATTCCAGTATATACAAGAATCGAGAATCAATGTTATTATTTTATAAATATATTTCAAACTGAAACATGCTGGATCGGTAAGATCCTTTAAGAAGGAAATGTTTACCTTTCTTGTGAGTGGACGGAGTAATCCTTATCTCTATATGACCTCGTATGTGATTGGTCAAGAATTATTTTATCGCTTTTTGGTTTTAAGGTATGAAAAAACATGTTTTTTCATATCCTGAGCCCAAGTTTCGTTTATTTAAACTCTTAACATACATGTAAATATTTATTTAAGAAAGTAAAAATAAGGATAATAAAAACTTTACTATATAATTAGAAATTTAATAATCATTATCTTACAATAATATATATATATATATATATATATATATATATATATATATATATATATATATATATATATATATATATATATATATATATATATATATATATATATATATATATATATATATATATATAATATATATATATATATATATATATATATATATATATATAAGGATAACATTAAATATATACAAACGTGTTAAATATATTTACAATGGTTTATATATATAAGGTTAACATTAAACATAATCAGCTTGGAAGTTAGATCGCTTCCTAAGTTCTATAGACGTACAAAAATTCTTTAAATCTTTGCAAATATGCCAATCATTTATATCATTATCGATGATATAGTTTCGTGTCTCAGTAATACCTTCAGTTAACACATACGTAAAAAGTTCCCGTTCAGATATCATAGTATATTTACATTCTGGGTCACCTGCATAAATACATTCTTGCCATTGTTTTCTAAGTAGATAAATGAATTTTTGTACGTCTATAGAACTTAGGAAGCGATCGATGATGTGCGTAGGATCATCGATCAGGGTTTTCTTAAATGCGTAGTATTCTTGGTATAACATGTAATGAATTACGGTTACGTAATTAGATAACACATATGTCTTCTTCATCTGTATTAACATTCGCCTACGTACCTCTAGCATATATTTCATCTGCGCTAGGCCTGAAATGTAGAATCCAAATGATGTAGGTTCAAATACGGTTGTTTCATTATTTCTCACCCATAATCTAACTTCCAAGCTGATTATGTTTTGATGTTTATAAAATGATAGAGTAAGTTGCTTATCGCTGGTTTCTTCGCACAGGCTAATAACTGTTTCGGTCCAGTTTAAAGCTGAGCTTGGTTTAAAGTATTCTGTAAGCCACTCTTCAGTGTGATTACATATACAAAGTAATTCATTTGGCCTCACGAAAATACGCTTGGTATTATAACATGGTGATTGGGTAGCACACTTGAAAAATTCAAATCCATCGGGCTTTCTTTTATATAAGAATGAAACCCTACTTCCGGGGATCTTGATTTCCCATTGGACAATGTCTTGTATTGAGGTATACCTGTTAAGGTGAATCATGATATACACTTAGTGAAAATAGAACACTTTTATTACAAACCAGAGAACTTGTGCACCGCTTAACAGCCAAAACGAGTATGATTTTAAAATGAGTTTGGGTCTAAAACACGCATCCTCAAATATAATTTTCATCCAATCACAGGTAAGGCTCAGGATATGAAAAAACATGTTTTTACATACCTTAAAACCAAAAAGACGATAAAATAATTCTCGACCAATCACATACGAGGTCATATAGAGATAAGGATTACTCCGTCCACTCACAAGAAAGGTAAACATTTCCTTCTTACCTGATCAAAGGATCTTACCGATCCAGCATGTTTCAGTTTGAAATATATTTATAAAATAATAACATTGATTCTCGATTCATGTTGTCTATGCTGGAATTACCTTTTGACTGGTATTGGGCTCCGATCGCTGTGATACAGGTTTATCTAAATTTGGGCTAAATTTGGGCTAACATCAGTGTACATTTTACAGAAAAAGGTCAGTTTGAGTATATTTTTGACCTGGTATTGGGCCTAAATCGCCCCAGGCTACAAGAAGCAGCTTATCCTGATTTAAAATTTCTAAAGTAAGTTATTTCAACCCATTTTACAGAGAGAGGTCAGTTTCGTATCTGAAGGAGTGCGGGTTGTTGTGTTTTTCTCGTGATGGATTGTCAATGTACATTAATAATAAAGAAAATCCAAATTATTTAAAAAACTTTGAAATATATTTTTAGTTAACATCGAGCGAATAATATAAATATAAGTGAATAATTGTTATTTTTAAATAAAGAAACTGGAATGATTTTAATAAAATACATGTTATGTTAGCAGAGAAGAACTTATTTTGTTATTTTTATACTTATTACATCGCTAAAGATGATGTAAAGCAGTAAGTCAAAAGAACAAAACGTGGCATAGCCTTGGTGTAGAGGGGTGCTAGGGCTGACCTTACTGATTTACTGATTTATTGCTTTAAGGTACGTAAAATATATGTTTTAATAAAATTTCATAAAATTTTAGTAAAAGTTTATTTTAAAACTTGATAGTTATAAAATTTATAAACAAAAGTATTAACAGTTAATAATAAATTCTTTGTTCAAAGATAATGATTGATTTAATATAAGTTTAGAAAACTTTAGAAATCATTTGGAGGCATTTTTAACAAAGCAAACAAAAAAACCTTTTTTCTGGTAACACTTTGAATGATAAATAATTCAATTTATCTTCTGAAAATAAATATATTATTATTGGGTGTGTAAGTACAGTGTGTGTGCCGGTGTGTAAGTGAGTGTGCGTGTGTGGGAGTGTGTGTAAGTAAATCTGTGTATGTTGACTGTCAAGTAATCTATTATTATTAATAAATTAAATCTGTGTGTAAAAATAAATCTGTATGTGTGTATAAGTAAATCTGTGTGTGAGTGTAAGTAAATCTGTGTGATTGTAAGTAAATCTGTAAGTAAATCTGTGTGTGTGTGTGTGTGTGTGTGTAGAAAAATAAATCAAGTGATGTGCTTGTCAGGTAAATCCCAGATCAGATTAATGGCTAAATCTTTGTAAGTAAATCTGTGTGTGTATAAGGGTTAAATGTAAGTGTCTATGGGTAAATATAAATCTTATGAATGTATAAGATAATCACCTGATGGTGAATATATTAATATAGTGTAAGTATTAATGTGTGTGTGTGTGTGTGTGTGTCAATGTAATCATTATCTGTGTGTGTAACTAAGTAATAATAACAATGACATAAATGAATGACGCTGGGGTATGATAAAGATGATAAAAGATGAATGATGATAGGGTAAGATATTGAAGATAAGATAAGAGGATAAAGAGGGATAAAAGATGAGAGGTGTTAAAATAAAGATGAAGATGATAGTAAGAGAATTAAAGGGATAGTAGGAAATAAGATAAAGGGATAAAGAGGATAAAGATAAAGAGGTGTTAGGAATGAGAGATGAAGATGATGATAAGGTGTGAGTGTTGAGGATAAAGATGAGGGATAGAGGGATGAAGATAAAGGGTGTTAAAGACAAGATGAAGATGATGAGGAGGAACCTCTGAAAAGACCTGAGTATCAGGCTTGAGGGATAAAGATAAAGAGTGTTGAATAAGATAAAGAAAACATAATGTTAATAAATATATGAGTTAAAGCAGTAAAGCAGAAAGTTAAAGCAGTAAAGCAGATAGTTAAAGCAGTAAAGCAGAGAGTTAAAGCAGTAAAGCAGATAGTTAAAGCAGTAAAGCAGTAAAACAAAAGCATACTAATCCCCTAGGTGTTAGGTAATAACACCTCTATTGATTTACTGATTTACTGCTTTAAGGTATGTAATGTTAATAAATATATGAGTTAAAGCAGTAAAACATGTGAGTTAAAACAGTAAAGCAGAAAGTTAAAACAGTAAAGCAGAAAGTTAAAACAGTAAAGCAGAAAGTTAAAGCAGTAAAGCAGAAAGTTAAAGCAGTAAAGCAGAAAGTTAAAGCAGTAAAGCAGAAAGTTAAAGCAGTAAAACAAGAGTTAAAGCAGTAAAACAGTAAAACAAAAGCATACTAATCCCTTAGGTGTTAGGTAACACCTCTATTGATTTACTGATTTACTGCTTTAAGGTATGTAATGTTAATGTTTTTAGTAAAATTTCGTACAATTGTAGTAAAATAAAATGATTTTATATCAGACACTTTGGCTTTTTCTTCTTACATACAATTTTTAAAAATTTATAAATTAAAAAGTATTAAGTAAAAAGTATTAAGTAAAAATAATGTTAATAAATATATGTGTTAAATAATAGGTCTGTAACGAGTTACAGTTTTATGTTCACGAAAATGTTTTTAATAAAAATGTTTAAGTATGAAATAAAAATGAATGACTCATAGTATATTTGAAAAAGAAATTCTTTCAAGAAATGTTTAAGTATGAGAAATAAAGATGGAATGACTCATATTATATATATTTTTCATTTAGGAATATTGCGCCTGCAGGCGCCACCATGACTTGACGGGTACACGCAGAGAAATTGCGCCTGCGAACACTGCAACGAGCAGGTAGAAACAGCTATACTGGGTGCATAACAGGCGAAAACGCGGCCACCTGCAGGCGCTTCGCAGCAGAGGCGGGAAAACGCGGAAATGCGCCTGCGGGTGCACCTGCGGGTGCCGAGGATTTGAACCAAAGGTTCACGCGGGCGGGAAACGCGACGGTTAAACAAGGTTAAGACATTAAAAAAGGGCTAAGCCACATCAAAAATCACCGTGGGCAAAAAATGACCCATTTGATCGAAAAAATTAGGGTGGGGTATGTACAACGGTTGCTCAACGCAACCATTTGGCGCAACCACTCTTCGAAAGGTGCAAAAGTCGGGTTAGAAAATTACGGTTGCCGAGAAGATTAGGGGTGCCAGAAATTGAGTTGGCCCAAAATTAGGGATTTTCCATGTGGGCAAATGACCCATGGAAGATCAGGTGGTCAGAAAAGTTTAGGGGTGAGGTTTTTAGGGGTGGGTTTTGGGTGGGTGGGTTTCTTGGGGTGGGTAGGTTTTTAATTGGGGGATTTGATTTTTGGGGTTTTAATGGGTGGGTTTTTTGGGATGGTGGGTTTTTCGATAGGTGGGTTTCGGTGGGTGGAATTTTGAATTATCAATATAGCTCTCCTACTATATATATATATATATATATATATATATATATATATATATATATATATATATATATATATATAACTATATATATAACTTATATATGCTGCTTATATATATATATACTAACGCTGCTGCTGCTATGCTGCTCTTATATGCTATATATATATAGTAGTGATGGAATGATTAATCGTTATCGTCGTCAAAATCGGCATATTTTTTCTCAATCGTCATCGTCAATTTTGCCGATTAATTGAACAAATATTAAGAATTAATAATATTAAAATAATAATAATAATAATAATAATAATAATAATAATAATAATAATAATAATAATAATAATAATAATAATATAATAATAATAATAATAATAATAATAATAATAATAATAATAATAAATAATAATAATAATAATAATAATAATAATAATAATAATAATAAAGAATATTAATAATAATAATAATAATAATAATATTAATAATAATAATAATAATAATAATAAAATAATAATAATAATAATAATAATAATAATAATAATAATAATAATAATAATAATAATAATAATAATAATAAAATATATATATATATATATATATATATATATATATATATATATAAAATAATATACTAATATAATATAATAATATATATATATATATATATATATATATATATATATATATATATATAAATATATATATATATATATATATTTAGTTTATATATTTTTATTTAAATTATATATATATATATATATATATATATATATATGTATATATATACATATATATATATATATATACCTATTTTAACATGGTATGCACACCAACATTCCAGTGCTAATGGTCCAACCTTTCTGTTCACTACGTTCATATCCACTCGTACTCAGACAGCATCTTAGAGACACCACCTTTTATCCACATATATACACATACTTATATCCACACCCCTCTTCTAGACACATCTTACAGACATCCCTATCTCTTATATCCCTATGTGTGGGGGAGAAAGAATTGCCCATATCGTTTGTCCTGCGTGTCGTAGAAGGTGCGACTAAGGGACGGTGGTAGTTAGGTTGGCTGCCCACTACCACTTATCTTTTGCCAGGAATGCTAATGCATGCCGTCAGCGACCTTCTATCTTTCGGCCAAAATGTATGAATCGTATGGGTACATGGAATGTCAGAGGAATAAATGTTGAGGAGAAGAGGAGAGAGGTGATGGATGTATTTATAAAGAGCAAATTTGATTTGCTCGCTGACTGAAACAAAGATGAAACAGTGAAAATAGAGTGGTGTGGTGTGAAATGTGTTTGTGTTGGTGTGGAAAGGAATGAGAAGGGAATAGATGGATTTGCAATTATGATGAGTGACTTGTGGTAGAGAGCTAGGGTAGATTTTGTGTGTGTGAGTACTAGAATTCTAAAGGCTAAATTTAAGTTTGAAAAGGTCAAAATTTGTGTGGTTGCAACATATGGTCCATCTGAGGGTAATGTTGAAGAGAGTGCAATTTTCTGGGATAATCTGAACGATGTTTTGGATGGGGTGAGTAGGAGATTCAGTTCATTTGCCACACATCTGCCCACCCAAGGATTTTTTTTTTTCAGTTGTCACCACTACTCACGGGCAGAGCCCTATTGAGGGTGTAGAACGCTCAAAGAAAGTTCACCCTCTAGCGCAAATTACGCATATGAGCACAGACGCAAGCTTTAAAGTGAGGAGATTAAATTCAGCAGGAAATACGGAAGATGAAAGAGAGAGGTGGTGGGAAAGAAGGAAGCACCACAGCGAACTAGCCTGGAATTACCAATGTCAACACAAAACTCGTGCGCAGATACAACACCCCTTGTGCTACGAGGGCGTCGTAAAGGTGGTGGTACGCGAGTGATAAGTTCCCTCGAGCACCTGCCGCTGCGGTATCTATAGGATAGAGATAAAGCACCAACATCGCGCCGCAAAGATAGAGGGTGAAACTGGAAAGTACAGAACAGTTTATAAGCCTTTTGGCATTTGACTCGACCCTGTCCAAAACCAGTTAAGCAAACCCCCTGAATATGAGCAGTACTCCATACATGTGGGCGGATGAGACCCTTGTAGCTGGAGCAACTGAGAAGAGGAAAAAAGTCTCGCAGTCTAAACAGAACTTCTAGTTTCTTTGAGGCCGCCCTAACAACCGTTGTGATGTGAGGTTTCCAAGACGTTTTTTTGTTTATGTTAAGGCCAAGGATGTTCATATTGTCAACAGGAGAGACGAGAGAACCGTCGAAAGAGATAGGAAAGTTAAAAGGTGTTTTGGAGAAGGAGATTTGTAGAAGTTAGGTTTTTAAAGAATTGAATTTCGCAAGGTTGAGACGACCCATCCGGAAATTCTATCCAGATCAGCAAGAATAGAATCGGAAAGATTAAGACGAGAGGCAATTCTAGAAGTAAAAGAGGGAGCAGAATTGAAATGAGTTGAAGAATGAAGGGTCGAGTTATCAGCATATGAGTGGATAGAGTTAAAGGTGCAGGTGAGAAGATCATTAATGAAAAGTAGGAATAAAGTAGGAGATAAGACAGAACCCTGAGGAACACCACTATTGACAGAAAAAAGAAGAAGAAGTCGCCCCATCAACAACAGCCGATATTGAGCGATTTGAAAGAAAGCTAGACATAAGTAAGCAAAGAGAAGGAGGAAACCCAAAGGAGGGGAGCTTGGAGAGCAGTGACGTGTGTCATACTCGGTCAAATGCTTTGGATATGTCAAGCGTCACCACGCAAGTCTCCCCGTAGTTCCTAAGAGCGGAAAACCATAAATCGGTTAGATAGGAAAGTATATCGCCAGTAGACCTCGAGCGCCGAAAGCCGTACTGGCGATCGGAATGAGTTTCTAGATGACTAAGAAGTGAGAGTTGAGAAGGTTTCAAAGATCTTAGATAGAATACAAGGGAGAGCTATAGGGCGATAGTTAGAATTATCAGAGCGGCTTCCTTTTTTCGGAATAGGTTGGACATGTGCGGAAAGCTTCCAACACTGAGGGACATTACTGAGTATTGGAACAGAGTATAATTTGAACGAAGGGACGAGGGGATAACACAGGGCTTACTTCCTCAAAACTCGAGGAGGGAATACCCATCAGGGCCCACCCACGCCTTCCCTAACATTCATAAATTTCGAGGCCCTGAACCGGTAATACAATCAAAGGCAAAAGCATGGAACTACCTGAGAGGAGAAGGAATAGGAAAGAGGAATACCAGAATCGTCCCGGGTTGAGTTAGAGGAAAATAGGAGGCCGAGAGAGATTGGCCTTTTTCAGTTGGAGAATTAGCAACAAAATCATCAGATCGAATAAGAAGAGGAAAGGCAGATTTACGGAAGTTGCTAGAGATGTTTTTGGCAAGAGGTCAGAAAGATTTGTCAGTAGGAGAATCAAGGAGGTTAGCGCACTTTCGTTTGATGAAAGCCCGCTTTGCTCGTCGAAGAGTATCCCTGAAACGATTTCTAGTTGAATGAAAATTAGCGAGAGTGATAGGAGAACGAGAATTTTTCCACCCCCGATATGCACTGTCTCTAGCCTGAATGGCCAGAGAACAAGCATGATCGAACCATGGATTATGAGGAGAGAAAGATTTAGTTGAAGAAGGAATGAACCTGCTCATCCCATCAGCGATTACAGCTCCCTCCTTATCTTTTAAATCTTATACATTCATCATTATTCCTTACTGAGGTAGCCAATTTGTTATCACCTGCAAACTTGGAAACCTTACATTTAAGGCCCTGGTCTAAATATTTTATACATATATGAGGAACAGCCACTTGACCTAACATGTCTCCTCATTTCCATTAATAAATACTTTTCATTTTCATTGATTAATTATTATTATTATTATTATTATTATTATTATTATTATTATTATTATTATTATTATTATTATTATTATTATTATTATTATTATTATTATTATTATTATTATTATTATTATTATTATTATTATTAATTTGTATTTGTATTTGTATTTGTATTTTTATTTGTATTTGTATTTGTATTTGTATTTGTATTTGTATTTGTATTTGTATTTTTATTTTTATTTTTATTTTTATTTTTATTATTATTATTATTATTATTATTTATTATTATTATTATTAAAACTTCCTTTTAACAGTGCTTTATCCCTTCAGAGGGTAACACAGGGGACTACAGGAAATCGAACTTTAAGGCCGGCTATCCCAAACCAGCACCACCAACGTGTTCGCAGTCGAGTTTTAATTCTTGCCCCCCAGGAAGATAAAACTCCAACTGCTACGCGGAGGATTGAACCAGCGTCCTCTCGTATGAGAGTCGGCGAGTCAACCTCCTACGCCAGGAGGCATTATTATTATTATTACAATTATTATTATTATTATTATTATTATTATTATTATTATTATTATTATTATTATTATTATTATTATTATTATTATTATTAAAATTAAAGACAGGAATCAAAAATTTTGAGCGCCTAAATAATGTATGTAGAAGTACTATATTCATTCCTAACACTTTTATATATACAAATATATATATATATATATATATATATACTATATATATATATATATATTTATAACTAGAATATATATATATATATATATATATATATATATATATATATATATATATATATATATATATATATATATATATATATATATATATAGAGAGAGAGAGAGAGAGAGAGAGAGGGAGAAAGAAGATTTTAAAATATATTTTTCATTTAATCATCGTCATCATGAAATTGCTAATCATTGTAAATCAAAGTTTTAGTCTTGTTCCATCACTAATATATATATATATATATATATAACATATATATATATATATATATTTATATATATATGAATTTTTATGTATTTATATATCCTTAAACGTATATAGATATGCATTTGGTTTTATATATGCTCATATATATAGAGAGAGAGAGAGAGAGAGGAGAGAGAGAGAGGAGAGGAGAGGGAGGAGAGAGGAGGAGGGAGGGAGGAGCCCTGAGAGGAGGAGGCCCAGGAGAGAGGAGAGGAGAGGAGAGGGACCCCCAGAGGAGAGGAGGAGCGAGAGAGAGAGAGAGAGAGAGAGAGAGGAGAGAGAGAGAGAGAGAGAGAGAGAGAGAGAGAGAGAGAGAGAGAGAGAGAAGAGAGAGAGAGAGAGAGAGAGAGAGAGAGAGAGAGAGAGAGAGAGAGAGAGAGAGAGAGAGAGAGAGAGAGAGAGAGAGAGAGAGAGAGAGAATTTGATGCCGAAAAATCGATAAAGGAGATCGAACTTTATTTATTTTTCATTATTAAGCAAATGGAAAAAGAGAAATAATGTAATAATAATATTCCTTATTTAATGCAAACTTTTGGAATAAAGAATAAGCAACATTCCTTCTCTTAAATGTAGAAAGGCGTTTCTCTTTTTAATTCAATTTTGTTCTTAATTAATCTTAACTCATAATAATTAATGATTCAAACACTGAAATAATCCTTCATTAATTATTTTTACTTCTAAATAATGCAGTTTCTTCATTATAATAATGAGGATAACAATATCAACAACAGAAGTCATAATAATAATAATAATAATAATAATAATAATAATAATAATAATAATAATAATAATAATAATAATAATAATAATAATAATAATAATAATAATAATAATAATAATAATAATAATAATAATAATAATAATAATAATAACAATAACAATAACAATAACAATAATAACAATAACAATAACAATAATAATAATAATAATAATAATAATAATAATAATAATAATAATAATAATAATAATAATAATAATAATAATAATAATAATAATAATAATAATAATAATAATAATAATAATAATAATAATAATAATAATAATAATAATAATAATAATAATAATAATAATAATAATAATAATAATAATAATAATAATAATAATAATAATTTACGAAATATAAACTCAGAAGTGTTACATATTCGTCGAACAATTTAGATAATATTACATATATGAATCTGGATTCATTAATAATTTCTCTTTAATTTCAAGGTGAACCTTCCCCGAGTTGTAGGCGCTTATTTATGCAGAAATTTTGATTAGTTTTGTCTTAAAAAATGAATTCCTCAAGATATTTAGATTTCTGGAACTGTAGTTATGAGTCTTGTTTAAACTGTTCAAACTGTATCATCTGTAAAATAATTCCTACACATAGACATATCCAGTTGAAACCTGTATAGATCTTTAAGGGATTAAATATTACATTCGGATGTACATTAGGAAGAGTTGAAAAATTTCGTAGAAAGAAATTTTGGGTAGCAATTAAAGTTCTTAAGATATTTTCCCTTGATTCTTCCCAATTCAATGTGCAAAGTTGCGAAAATGGTACACAATTGAATATTGTAGTAGTGCTCAATGCTTCATTCGGAATTACATTTAAGAGCATATACAATACCACTATTTCTGTGATTTCAGCTACATTGTTAATAAAATCATATTCGTTAAATTTCACATTATATTTTGCAATTAGACCGAAATATTTTATCGGTTTGGAAATTTCGATTGCTTACCGTTTATGTAAATGTTTGTTAGAACATTAGAAAAGAATGAAAAGGTTTTTAGCTAAGTTCAAAGACAATTCTGGTCAATTTAAAAATAAATAAATTATCATTGATTCTTGCTGAGACATATTTCGCGTGTCAGTCATTCAAACGTGTGATGAATGAATCTGAATTGACGTTCCTCAGTTCCAAACAAGACAACAATGTCACGTTTGATTAAAAATGTTATGCTCATTTCCGACTTTCGACAAAAATCATTTAGAAAAAATAAATTCATCCGGTTATGATGAATCATACGCCGAAAGAAAGATATTCCCAACCATTCCCGAATCTGCAATGAAAATAAAAATAAGTTGAGAGGAAAAAGATATCTTCGTTTCCAAGCTTTTTAAATGTCCTCATACAAATCGAGTCAACTTTTTTTGAAAACGATTCAAATCTAATACATGAATTCTAATCTAGAAATAATTAAGGAAAAAAAATTATAATTCTGATTTTATGTATTTTTATTTATTAACAATTTATTTCAATTTGAAAATTTGAAAATTTTGAAAATTTACATCAGACGATAGTGTCTTACAGTGACTAATTGAATATGAAATTCTGTCATTGAAAATTTCAATCATACTGCTTTGTTCTTTGTAGGGAAGAAATTTTCCATGGAGTTTTTTTTCCGAAATTTTTTGAAATTTAAAAATGGTGTAAAAAGTGAATTTTTCAAATTTAAACCATCAAAATATGTAAATTATAATACCAAATAACTTTCAAACACATATCATTATATGTTTGTAATATCTGAAGGTTTAGAGGTCCTTTGGTCAATTTTCGATTTTTTCTCTTGTGAAATATAAAAAAAATGTCACCATTCAACTACCTATGAAATTGTAACAAATCAAAATGGCAAATATCTGAATCATAAATTTTTTCTTAAACTCTTTCTCAATTGGAATTCCATTGCCATATTCTAAATACTTTCTCTCACCACCACACCACCACAAAAAAAAAAATCTATTTTAATGAATCATTTGGGAAAGTTGGAAAATAAGGATAACCTTTTTTCCTGCTGAGCCGATTTTAAATTTATTTGCCAAATTGGAAATTGTTGGGTGAGATTTTTCTTATCGAGATTTGATGATGAAAAGAAAAACTAAATATTTTTGCTTACAAAATAGTCTGCTTAATATGGTGAATATCTTTACCGGAGAAAATACGCATGATGTTCATCTGTGTATAAAGATACAGTAATCTGATGTTAGCGGTTACCTTAGCGAGATCACTAATATACAGTATATTATAGAGAAAAAGGGTCCATAGCAGGACCAAAGCAAGGTTTACTTATTTGATAATATTGTTTTCAGATGTTAAAGTCGTCTCTCGGGATACATATCAGAAAAACAAATGAGTCCCGTGAGGAAAAAATATTGTCAATGAAGATATTTTGGATATGCAGTTTTTGGGCTCTCAGGTTGGAAGAAGACTGTAAAAATGATTAAAAAAAATATCTGCTATACTTTCTTTATCATAAAATTTTTCCTCACAATAGGTTATGGAGGCTATTTCCGATTTTATATAGTTTCAGAATGAACACTTTTTGTCTGAATACACTTATTTTTAAAATATACCGACTTAGAGGGTCTTAATGTGCATTGAAATAAAATTTTTAAATTTTGAAAGACCTATTATGTTATTGACGCCTTTCTATAAAGTTTAAAGAGTTGATGTATACCCTTCTATAAGGCTTAAAATAGTTCATGGTTCTTCCTTATGCAGCAGCCTGAGAGTAATCCAGATCGATGGATAATCCTTTTGTCGACAATAGGAAAATAATTAAATATTAAATTCTCCAATGCTTCCACAAATATTTCAAATACTTGGTTGGCATCATGATTCTGTAAATACATCAGAATGACCTCCTTTAGAGAAATAGTTTCACTTTTTAAAATATTATCAGCATTATTTTTAACTTTTAATTTTAATTTCGACTCCTGAGTTGCCAAATTAAGTATTTCTAATGACACGGTTAGATGAAAAATGGTCAGAGAGTGGATATTTTTAAACAAAATTAGGCATGGAGAAAGAAGTCTTTGTCCAGGCATGATATGATAATGTTGGAGATTTATTAGTAAAAGCAAGTAAGAGTTGGAATAAGTTACTGGAAATTTCTGGCAAAGAACATTTTTAAAATCTCTAACACAAAAATATTTGCTGTCAACAAGAAAATCCACGTTAATGTAACCCCAAGTTACTCATTTTTATTCAAACATAACGGTGAAATCATGGGAGGAAAATGTTCATTAAAATTGACAAGATTTCCAGTTCTGGAATATATTCCAAGGAATTTTAAGATTCCTAACACAATGAGTTTTATAAATAACAATTTAAATGTGTTATTAACGAAGCTATAGTCAGTCAATAAGTTTCATTTTAATTTAGATTTGTAGAATAAACAGATATTACCCCCCTAATTGACCTCGATATGCATGAAACTATATATAATCTGAAATGGTGAAACCCACGTTTGAGTTCTCAATAAGCAAAGTTTCTGTCAAAATAATTATAGAAAAGTCTACCTTCAAAGTTTCCAAAAGACAAAACAATTCATTGTAACTCTTCCATATTAGTCGGATTTTCAGTGCTATAACATTTATAAACATTTGATATAAATTATTGGAAATCTCGACCTTAATTATAAAGCCATTTCCTATCTTAAGATTCAAATCCAGATACATATTCATGCATTACGAGAGCACAATAAAATAGAGGTTGGGCCATTCAGCTATCAATTGACTTCATTCAACTTAAACAACAACGATTACACTGTATTAATGATGCCGCTTGCAACATTAATAACAATTATATTATTATTACTACTACTACTACTATTAATA
>JABUQX010142515.1:40000-45000 GCA_015478945.1 Trachelipus rathkii
AATTTTCAATTGTTTCTCATACTTATTATATAATTGAAATGGTATGATACCTCCTTTATAATTTCTGTAGAGTTTATATGTATAATAATAATAATAATAATAATAATAATAATAATAATAATAATAATAATAATTTACAATTATATAATAATAATAATAATAATAATAATAATAATAATAATAATAATAATAATAATAATAATAAATAATAATTAATAATTAATAATAATAATAATAATAATAATAATAATAATAATAATAATAATAATAATAATAATAATAATAATAATAATAATAATAATAATAATAATAATAATAATAATAAATAATAATAATAATAATAATAATAATAATAATAATAATAATAATAATAATAATTAATAATAATTAATAATAATTAATAATAATTAATAATAATTAATAATAATAATAATAATAATAATAATAATAATAATAATAATAATAATAATAATAATAATAATAATAATAATAATAATAATAATAATAATAATAATAATAATAATAATAATAATAATAATAATAATAATAATAATAATCACCGCAGTCTTCCAGTATTTTGCTTTGAAAACATAAAATTTGAAAGTTAATTATTCTGATGACATTTCTTTTGTTAAACCTTTCGCTTATTCTTCTAACATGGAATGAGTAATGAATGGAAAAAGTTTGTCATCAAGATTATACATAATAATTTCTTTTCTAAGGAAAACAAAATTTCGAATTATTCGAAGTCTGTTTTTCTTTAGTTTTTCAAATCCGAAAGCAAAAGAAAACGTCGTAGTGTAGTGAAAAAAATAATTGATGAAAATAATCTATTGCGGAGATTAAATCATTTGTGTCGGAATTGCTCTTTTTCAATTTTGATAGAGCGGAAAATTTTTTAATGTGTACTTTAACCTTATAGCCGCTTCACCTATATTTTCGAGCTAACTCTACTAAATTTTAGCACTGAGAGAAACTAATCCTCGGTAAAATTCGATTCTAAAGATCCATTGCTGATATGGATTAAGGATGAAAGGTCGAGTCGATTTTAGTTGTGATTTGAAATGCTTTATGATACTAACAAAGAAAACACTGATAGTTCTGCACTTTTTGTTTATCTAATTTTGCCTTCAAATCGACATTTTTATTCTGTTGCAAATTTATTTTTTATTTAAAAATCTATTGCTTTACCGGACAATGTAGAACCTTTTCCTATTCAAACATAGCTCTCATTCTTGATCACAATATAAGTTGTAACCCATATATTTTGTTTATCATATTTGTTTATGTTTTTATATGTACATTTTTCGGCTGCAAGTTCAAAAAGTCTCATTAATTTTTGCGTATTATCGATAGTCATTTAGATATTGGTACTTTCATATTTGCACGTATATACTCACCTTTTTCTGTGGCAACGTGTTGTTGTGATATGTTTTAATATTATAATGATAAATAAGATAACATTAATGTGTTTCCTTCATTTGAGGTTTTCGAAAGTAAACAAACATTTTGGCATTAGGATAATAAGGACAATGCCATTGGGACATTGTAAATGCTTTAATGATACTATTTTTTGAAATTAAAAAGTGCTATGATGATCGAGATTCTAGGAAAGGAAGCATGAATATTTTAATGCTATCACCTTTGAAATAAGCAAGAAGTAAGCATCAAGGAGGTCGCCACAAACTTCCCGCAAATCAGCATAAATTATTTTGTCAAAAGTTCTTTTATTATCATGGTTTTTTTCTTCTGTACAGGGTATTGCAAGAGAGAAGCAAAGATGGATATCGATTTCACTGTGTAGCAACACTCACTTTGAGATTTACGTGCTGAGCTGCCTATAAGTGCCATTCTGCAGGATCATGCTTCAGTCCAACAGCAGTAAACAAACCATTCACATCTTTACAAAAGCACAGTTCGCCACTAACATGATAGCAGATTTCAAACTTCTCATAATAGATGCTAAAATTTTACACATGCCCCTGCTGCTGTCCTAGTCAGTTGTTCCCTTCAGTTCTTGATGCTAACAGTTCGAGCTGCTGACTTTGTGAATTTAAATTCCTGATCAAATCATCCAGTTTCATTTTGACTTGGAAGTGACGCTCTGAAGTCGTTCTTAGTATAAGATTCTTCCATTTCTTCGTTACTGCTACCTGTTGATTTTTTCAGATGAAGTATAAATTGCATCTTCTGTCGGTAAATGAGAGGTAAGTACATGCAGCAACGATACAAAGACTTGACTGACATTAATATAGCATGCATTTTTAGGAACATGAATACGTTATAACGACTTTAACATTCATGTAAATCAAAAGTAATACGGTTAGACAATATGAGAAGAAATATACTTACATATTCTGATGGTTGAGGTACTCAATAAGTTGTCATCATGTGGGACGGGTGCCGAAAGATGATGGTATGTCTGGGCACGTTAGAGCCTCGTCTTCCTTACCTTTTGTGTGCTGGGCATCAATCATACAAAAAGTAGCAGTCATCATGATGGTTCTTCAGTTTCTCTCAGACCTGGGGTGTAAAGGCATCGCTCTTTTCAACCACCTCGCAGCCGGCATGCTTCTAGAGTAGATCGGCGGCTTCCATGTCACGTGAAATACCCATGACTTGTCCTGGTCACTTATGGGCATTCCAACATGAAATCTTTGTACATATACAGAATTTAACCTGCCACGATCTCGGCGGAATCACTCTTTTGGCCCGATCTGGGAAATTTTGCATGCTCAGTAACATACAAAAATGTTGCCAATATATTTCTTAATTATCTATCTGTCTCAAAGAAAAATGAAATATGCAACAATTAGTGAAGTATATACAGCTATATAGTATATGTTAATAATTCACTGGTCTACGTTAAATTTTTTTTTTTTTTTTGTGATGTCTGATGTTTTTATGACAGTTCTTGGGAATCTGAGCACATTAATCACGAAAATGATATTGTGTTTCCACTTTATCAGTAAAAAAAAAAAAATTGTGGTGTACTTAAGATATTTGTATTTCTACTGTTTGTTCTTTTCCTAGTCACTTTTGTATATCATTCAATAAACAGCTTGTTGCAAGGTGTTACCTTCTAGAGACTATTCAAAACAGAAGCAAAAGTGGATAAACTGCAAAGGAAAAAATTGAGACACTTTTACCTATAAAGAAATAAAAAATTGCTTTTAAAAAATACTGGAAAAATTTAAGGAATATCATTATTTCTCTCAAAATTATGTGGCATTTAAATCACGATTGCTAATTATTATATCATACGCTATATATATATATATATATATATATATATAAATATATTTATATATATATATATATATATATATATATATATATATATATATATATATATATATATATATATATATATATATATATATATATATATATATATATATATATATATATATATATATATATATATATATATATATATATATATATATATATATATATATATATATAATAATATATATATATATATATATATATATATATATATATATATATATATATATATATAGAAGTATTTTAAGTTTTTATTTATGATTTGCTAAGTTATTATACACATTGGACTGCTAATCAGGAAAAAAACAAACCCTAATTGCTTTTCTCTTATGAGTCGTTCCAGGTTCAACCCTTTGCAAACACCAGCAGCAGTCGACCATTATGTTCATGTCCCAGCGACCTTGATACCTTTTTTCCATTATTTGAATATCCTGGTTAAACCTTTCCCCTAGTTCTTCACTATAATCCAAACAATTTTCTGGAGAATAATTCAAGCATTCAATTTTGTTTCACTTATGTGCGGAAACATTTTTTATATATATAAAGAGAAGCTTGTTTCTTATTCTTCATTGTCTTAGCAAGATATCTCATCAAACCTATCTTTATATCTAATGGTGAGAGTAAATTTTTTTATCAATCAATGGGTTAGCAATAACATTTTGAAATCCAGGTGTAAAAGATTTTCGAGCAGGGCCTTACATATTATTCAAATGTTTGTCATCTGCCCGACTATCACATAACCAATGAAAGCAGGGATTCTTGGTGTAATCTCCTTTCATTCTCAGTAGCAGAGAGATAACCTAAGAAAATTAAAGAAGTTAAGTAAATTTGTCTTTCTTGAGCTTTTTGCATCATTGCATTTCATTAATTTTAAACAATGTAATCTCTAATATTTTGTGTCAAGAAAACTAAAATTTACTCTAACGTACCTTGAAATCACAACAGACTCCAATGATGATGGTTGTGTTGTTAGGATCATCTCCAAATTTTCATAACACTCTTTCAAATGAACAGAATGTCCAACTGAAACAGAACCAAGAAAATTATCATTAAGTAAGAGTACAGCTTTGAGACTTCTACTTGATGAGTCTATAAAGTTTCCATTCAGATGGTTTATATATAACTTCTAAAGTTTCGATCAAATCCTTAATCTCCGAGCAATATACCAAAGATGAATTTTCATGAAGAGAAAAGAACTGCCTGAATTCTTTCTCACAATTTCTGTACCAGTAAAATGTTTCTGGTGCCAGTAAATTGCTATCTCTAGGACGAGAGCCAAGAAGCTGGGACGACTCTTTACTGATAGTCCTAATTTCTTGTGAGCTCATTGATCTGTGCGGGTTAATGTTTTGAAATACCTGAAAGCAATTTAGCATCACTGATGTATGTTTCAGAGGTGTCAGCAGTACTTATCTCATCATCACTAACGCTATCCAATTTCAAGCTCTGAGGTGGGTCTGGGACAGGAATATCTGGTCCATGGGGAACTGGTTAATAGCAGATGTCACATCAGGATACTTAACGAAATGCTTGTTCTTTTTGTTTACTCCTAAAACAAAAAGACATTTATGTAATTATGGAGAGGTATGAATGCCCATCATAGACATGTGTAACTTCAAATTTTTACATATATTCTATCATTTAACTTACCTTGTATGTTTGTCAAACAAAAGTAGCAATCTGTCACATGATCCTTTCCCTCTCTCCAC
>JABUQX010142515.1:52500-56333 GCA_015478945.1 Trachelipus rathkii
TTAAGAAATATAATGAGAGTTTTGTAAAATGCCATATGTGAAGCAAGAAAAACTAACAATTAGTTCTTTTGATTAAATTTTGGATTTGGAATTTGGCGCAGTCAGGTCAAATGAAGATTTTCTTCGCAGTTCTAGGGTGACAGGGCTAACAACCAGGCCTTTTACTTTTTTGCTTGAAAAATTCCAGGACCAGCATTCAAAACTTGTACTTCTGAAACATTGTCTCTTGGCAAACTCTGGAAAATTCGTACTAAAACTGGGTGAGCATTTCTTATCGAGCGTAAGCACAAATGACAAAAGCGATAAGGGTCTAAACAATAGCTGCCCTTAATTATTAGTTATTCGATTTCGCTTTGCTAAATATTTTTATACTATGGTATCTGTATTGTTTTAGCACAGTATACATATTTATACTACGGTATAAGCTAGGCTTAGTAAGGCTATGACGCTGTTTTTTTTGGTTGTTTGTCTATATTTGGCGCAATTTTGTGCTTAATTATATCTTTATTCATCGTATATATTTGTGAGTGGTTTTGATAAATTGGGAAAAAGTTAGCTTAAAAAAGGGTTATAAACATCTTAATTTCTGTTAATTAATAAATTATTATTTATTCATAAAGTATATTGGATAGGCTAGTCATTCTATAAAATGTCAGGGAAATTGTTTCTTGAAATGACCAGGCAGGGAAGAGATAAACGAATTAAAAGGGAAATCGGAGCTGACGATATTCGTGATTTATCATGTGAGCCTGCAAAATTCATGCATTTACCAGTTCAGAATGTAATTTCCAAAGATTTAGATGATTATAATCGAATTGCTAATTACGAGAGAGTAGAAAGAGAATATACATATAATGATACAAATATTGGCCTAAATCACCTTGCTGTAAAAGCACAAGAGACCTCTGAGTTTAGTATTGTGGATCAAGTTATGAACATTGTGCCCTATGTTTATGAACCAAATTCTGATGATGACTGTGAGACAGCTCTGTCTGTTCATGACGCTGTTACAGATAGTTGGAGAAATACAGACAGGGAATCCATTGCCATATGTGAAAATGAAAATATTACTGAGAGTCTTAGAAATTGGGCAATTAGAAACCATCTATCTCATGTGGCTTTAACAGAGATATTAGGTATTCTTAGGTCACATAAGTGTTTTGTTTTACCTTCTGATGCTAGAACTTTATTAAAAACTCCTGTTGATGTTGCTGTTCGAAGTGTTGAACCAGGACAGTATTCACATATTGGGTTAGAGTTTAATTTGAGGAAATTGTCTGAAAAAATTTTGGGCAATATAAATTCAGTTGAATTGTTGATTGGTATTGGCCTATTTTAGGTTCTGTTTATAATATTCCATCAATTCAATCAATTGTTTTTCCTATTGGTATTTATTGTGGAAAAGGTAAGCCTTATGACTGTTCTTCCTATCTCAAAGACTTTATAATGGAGGTAATTTCACTTGCTAATAATGGTTTGTGTATAAGTGGAAGAAAAATTAAAGTTTCCATTAAAGGTTTTATTTGTGATGCTCCAGCTAAAGCTTACATCTTAGGAATTAAAGGCCATACTGGTTATTCTTCTTGTACCAAATGTAAGCAGTCAGGAGTTTTTCTGCATAACCGAATGAGTTTCCCTCAGTTTGATGGATGTCTTAGAACTCACGAGGGTTTTTTATTACAGGAAGATGAAGATTTTCATAATTCTGATTCACCATTAACAGATATTCCTGGCTTGAATTTTATTACATGTTTTCCACTTGATTACATGCATCTTGTATGTCTTGGTGTGATGCGTACCCTTCTTTATTTGTGGTTATCGGGGCCAGTCCCATTAAAATTTCCCCATCGTGTTGTAGATTCTATTTCAAGTGAGCTTATTTCTCTTAGTGGTCATGTACCAATTGAATTCTGTAGGAAACCTCGTAGCTTAAGTGACATAAAAAGGTGGAAAGCCACGGAATTCCGTCTATTTCTACTGTATACTGGTAAAGTAGTTCTTTATGATACCCTTAAATCAGATTATCCCTTTATTTACAAGAATTTTTTGAGTCTTTCAATTTCTATGACTATTCTTTTAAGTCCGAAATACTGTCTTGAGTATCATCAGTATTCTAAAAAACTGTTAGTACATTTTGTCAAAACTTTTGGTAATTTATATGGGCAACACTATTTGACTCATAATTTTCATGGCCTCACACATATTGCAAATGATATTTTAAATTTGGCTCCCTAGAAAATTGTAGTGCATTTTCGTTTTGAAATTTTCTTCTTTTTCAAAAAACATATCAAGAAAGGTGAAAAGCCCCTTCAACAAATAATTAAAAGACTTGGTGAAATTACCAATTCAGATTTGTGGTTCTCTGGGCACCTTTCTTCACTTGACATCAGTTTTCCTCATTTTTCAAAACCTTATTCATGTGAATCAGTCCTTTTGGATGGCTGTGATGTTTTGCAACAATATAAGTCTGTTAGGTTCCCATCTTTTGAAATTACTCTTTCAAGCCCTAATTCTTGTTGCTCCTTGAAGGATGGTAGCATTGTTCTGGTGTCAAATATTATTTTTTCTAATCATTCTCAGAGCATGGTTATAATTTATCGACAGTTCTTGAAAAAAGAGAATTTTTTTGACAATCCTTTTATTGAAAGTTCAAATCTTGGCATTTACATTGTCAGTAAATTATCAACACAACATGAACAAGAAGAAGTTACAAATATTGTTGGAAAAATTGTCCTACTTCCCTTCCAAAACCGCTATGTTGCATTTCCTCTTGTACACACTCATTAAGTTTTGTCTAATTCTCAGAGTTGCAGATCTGGTATATTTTTTAACCTGGCCACAATACAATTTTGGCTCCATTTGCTTTTACTTTGACATTTAAAATTATGTGGCTCTAGTTCTGCTTAAAAAATTGAATCAGCATTACAAATTAAAAGAATGTTATTTTTATTTTAATCACAATCAAAATTAGAAATTATTTTGGCATATGATGCATAGGAAATTTTTAGAATTTTCATAAATTTTTTTTCTCTATTAGAATTGGAAATTATTTTTCTATTACCCCATCACTATGCTTTGTTTTCAGCTACACCCAACTTTAAACCTTTTTATTTTATAGTAACTTTTTTTTTGGTTCTCTCTGACTATAAATTATTTTGACAAGCTCTGACTTTGCAGACCTTCTAATTTTCCACTTCACAAATAACTCATGCCACAACTTTAATTGTTCTGCAACCTGATGAACATTCAAACAAAAAAATATAATATATATATATATATATATATATATATATATATATATATATATATATATATATATATATATATATATATATATATATATATATATATATATATATATTAATACAAAGTTTACTGTATATTTTGAAGTAATTTATCTTGACACTGGAAATAATTTCATACCCACTTCATGAATTTACAATATCAGGTAATACTGTATTTAAAATATATATATTTTTAATTATTATTTATATATATATATATATATATATATATATATATATATATATATATATATATATATATATATATATATATATATATATATATATATATATATATATATATATATATATATATATATATATATATATATATACCAACCTTGACTCCCCGACAAGCCCCTGCCATTTTATTGACTGGCTCAGGCTAGCCCAGACCATTTAATTGACCCAGCAAAAATTTTCACCTGTTTGATCTCTAGCCATATATATATATATATATATATATATATATATATATATATATATAACTATATATATATATATATATATATATATATATATATATATATATATATATATATGCTATAT
>JABUQX010142516.1:0-10000 GCA_015478945.1 Trachelipus rathkii
CGTTTATGCCTTCGTTCAGTTCAAAACATTTATCGTGAAACGCTTTTCGCGTTTTCGTGCGCCCTTCAATATATATATATATATATATATATATATATTGATATATATATATTTATATTTATCTATATATATATATATAAAAATATATTTATAGATATATATACTCATATCTATATATATATATATATATATATATATAACATATATAATATATATAACCTTAATATATATATATATATATATATATATATATATATATGCTGCTACTCTATACTATATAATATGTATAATAATATATATAATATATATATATATAATAGCATATACTATATATATATATAATATATATTGATATATTGGCTTTGCACTTGAAGTATTGCCATATGAATATATTTCAGGGTTGGGGAATTTTTAATTTTTTAAAAGAAATCAATCAATCTTTTTTTTTTTTATTTATTTATATATATATATATATATATATATATATATATATATATCAATAATAATAAGAATAATACATATATATATATATATATATATATATATATATCTATATATATAATATATATATCTATTTATTTATTTTACCAACCTTCTCGCTTGAACGGGGTAGTGGTGCGTACAGCCTCCCTCATTCACACCCCCCCTCATCTCGCCCTCACCCACCTCCTCCACCCCACTCTATCCCTCGCCAGCACCCTACCCTCTTCCTCCCTCATCCCTCCCTCCTCCAGCATCTCCTTTATTCCATCCATCCACCTCCTTCTTGGTCTCCCCCTTCCTCTCCTTCCTATCCCCTCTGCCTCCCAAACTCTCCTAACCACTCTCTGTTCCTCCATTCTCACTAGATGCCCATACCATCTTAGCATTCCCTTCTCCGCTCTTCCCACCAACCCATTCCTCCACTCACATCTCTCCCTCACCACCCTATTCCTAATCCTCTCCCTTCTGCTAACCCCACAAACCGCTCTCAACCCCTTCATCTCAAATACTTCCAACTTCTTCCTGGACCTGGCATTCAACCCCCACGTTTCACACCCATACAACACCGCTGGTACACAAATTTTTTCAAACATACTTATCTTAACTTTCTGTGATAAATCCCCCCCTTTCCATAATTCTCTCAGACCACTCAAAGCTCTCATTCCTTCTCCTACTCTATGTTCTATCTCCTCCTTCATCCCTCCCCCTTACCCAAATCCATCCCTAAATATCTAAAAATCTTTACTTCTTCCAATACTACACCCCCCACTCGAACCTCTAACCCCTCCCCCTCCTCTCTTTCCTCCTCCTCAAACACTAACACTTTACTCTTACCTGGGTTTATTTTAAGCCCCTTTTGTCCACACATTCTCTCAAACTCCCTCACCAAATACCTCAGCCCTTCCGCGTTCTTCGCCACTAGGGCAGTATCGTCCGCAAACAGTATCATGTTCACTTCCCTTCTATCATTCCCATTCATCAATTCCACCCCCCTCCCCTCCCTCACCATTCCTCTGCAAACACTCTCCATAAACAAATTGAATAGCCACGGCGACATTACACACCCCTGCCTCAATCCTCTCACCACCCCAAACAACTCACTCTCCCCTCCTAACACTCTCACACACATTCTACTATTCCTGTAAAAGGCCCTAATACCTTTACCTAATTTACCCCCCCACTCCATTTTCCTCCAACACCCTCCACAATTCACCCCTCTTCACTCTATCATATGCTTTCTCTAAATCTAAAAAAACACCCATACACTTTCCCTTTCCTCTCTATACTTTTCTCCACAAGCATCTTTAGTGTAAACACTTGATCCACACACCCTCTTCCTTCCCTAAATCCTCCTTGTTCTTCCCCCATTCTCCCCTCCGTTAAACCTCTCACTCTCTCAATCAGTATTCTCCCATACACTTTCCCTACCACACTTAAAAGACATATACCTCTATAATTCCCACATTCCATCCTATCCCCTTTCCCCTTATACAGGGGAACCAAACAACCATCCTCCCAATCCTGTGGTACCTCACCACTCCTCCAACATATATTATATAACCTATACAGCCATTCCTCCACCCCTATACCTCCCTTCTGCAACATTTCCATTCTCACACCATCCAGACCTGCGGACTTCCCTTTTTTTCCTTTATTCAAGGCCCTAATAATTTCCTCCATTTGTATTTCATCCTCCCCCTCCCTCCCCACTTCACTCCCCATCCTCACCTCTTGCAAATCTTCCTCCCTTCCCCCACCCACTTCATTCAATAATCCACTAAAATACTCCCCCCACCTCTTCCTCACCCTATCCTCTCCTCCTATCCACTCCCCATCTCCTCCCTTAATCCTCTCCCCCAACCCCTCCTTCTTCTTCCTTTTTTTCTTCTTTCCAGAACATTTTGCTCCCCGCTTCAAAATTTTCCGTCACTTTTCTACACCATTCATCTTTTGCTCTTCTCTTCGCCCTCTCCACCGCCCTCTTTGCTTCCACTCTAACCCTTTTATATTCTTCCCATCTATCTTCTCTCCTACAACCATTTCACATAGGCCTCCTTTTTCTTTTTCACCACCTCCTTCACCTCCTCACTCCACCATTCACTCCCTTTCCTTCTGCTTGCACCCACCCTTTTTACTCCACATACCCTTCTAGCCTCTTCACATACTGCCTCTTTAAATCTCATCCACTCCCCCTCCACCTCCCCAATTCCCGTCCCTCTCATCTCTCCACCTATCCTCCATACCTCTCCTAAACTCCCTCTTCTGTCTCCTCCAATTTTTCCACCTTTATCACTTCTACTCTCCTTTTCTCCCCTTTCCCTAACCATCACCTCTCCTCCCACCCTTATCCTGCAACCACCAAGTAGTGATCCGATATCCCCCTCCCGCCCCTCTAAATACATTTACATCTAGTAATCTACCTCTATCCTTCCATTTACACACACATAATCCAGTACCGCCCTCCCCCCCGTTATCTCACTCTTCCATGTATACTTGATTTTCCCTTTTTTGAACCAAGTATTCCCACTATCATTCTTCTTTCAACACACAACTCTAACAGACTTTCTCCATTAACATTCCTCTCCCCTACCCCAAATGGTCCTATTATTCTTCCCACCCCCTCCCTTCCCACTCCTGCATTCAAATCTCCCAATAGACAAATTTTATCATTTACCCCGAAACTTTCCCAACACTCATTCAACTCACTCCAAAATCTTTCTCTCTCCTCCTCCCTCGCTCCATTCACTGGTGCATATGCACATATAAAAACCCACATTTCCCCCCCGAATTTCACTTTTACCCACATTATCCTCGAACTCACCTGGCTGCACACCCTTACCTTATCCCACACCTCTTTCCTCATAACTATTCCCACCCCTTCCCTCGCC
Source organism: Trachelipus rathkii (assembly GCA_015478945.1). Taxonomy (NCBI): domain Eukaryota; kingdom Metazoa; phylum Arthropoda; class Malacostraca; order Isopoda; family Trachelipodidae; genus Trachelipus; species Trachelipus rathkii. Next base: position 3,372 of record JABUQX010142516.1, read on the forward strand.
CTCACTCTCTCGTTCACCCCTGATATCATACCCTTGTATTTTCCAAAATCCATCTCCCTCTTTCCCTTCAACTTAGTTTCAGTTAACCCTAGCACATCCAACCTTTTTTCTTCAAACATTAACCCCACCTCCTCCCTCTTCAAATCCTCGTTTACCCCTCTCACGTTCATACATCCCACCCTAATTACCTCTCTCCTCCCCATCTTTTCCCTTCTTCTATATACTCACACAGGCTGCACGCTTTATGGGACTCCCCACCCTAGGCACTTCCCAACACCTAAGGCCACCACCCCGCTCACCAAATACACCCACAACAATAACAACAATAACAAGAAAAGGTTAAAATGATTATATAAAATAAAATAAAAAGTTAAAACCTACACTCTATCAATTTATATTTATTCCTACACTTCTCTTTAAAATTTACACGTTAAAACTTTATTCATCCGTTAAAATCACTATTTAATTATTTAAAATTCTTTAAAATCTATATATATACAAAATGAATTGCTATATTTTCTGTATATAATATAATATATGTATAATATATATGTATATTGTGTGTAATAGTAATATATATAATATAATAATAATAATGAATAATAGTGACAGTATATGCAATAATATACGTAATAATAATATGTAATAATATGTAATAATAATATATCGTTTAATAATAATAATAATAATAATATATGTAATAATATAATAATAATAATATATATAATAACTATAATAATATATCTAATAATAATAATAATAATAATAATAATATATAACAATATGTAATATATATATAATATATATAATTTATATATATAATAATAATAATAATATATGTAATATAATAATAATAATAATAATAATAATAATAATAATAATAATAATAATAATAATAATAATATATAATAATATATGTAATAATATATTGTAATAATAACAATAATAATAATATGTTTATATATATATAATAATATATAATATATATATATATGTTTAATATATATATAATAATAATAATATATATAACAACAATAACATATTTTACACTATTATATATATATATAATATATATATATATGTATATGTATAATATATATTTATATATAATAATAATAATAATATATATGTATATGTATAATATAACCCAACCAATATATGCTCTTGTATATGTATATGTTCGATAATATTACATGTATATAATAATATGTAATAATACCAATAGCATATATATATATATAATAATAATAATAATATCATATATATATATATATATAATATAATAATTATATATATATATAATATTAACAATAATGTATAAAACATTCACACGTATAATATATGTAATAATAATAATAATAATAATAATAATAATAATATATAATAATAATAACAACAATAATTGTAGTAATACTATGTATATATATAATAATATATATGAAAATGTAAAGGTAATAATAATAATAATAATAATAATAATAATAATAATAATGTATATATATAATAATATACAATATCATATGTAATAATATATATATATATCATATCTATGTAATAATAATAATAATATGTATATGTATGTGTGCTATAACATGCATGTAGATGTATGGATATGGATGTAATAGTAATGTGTATAATATATGTAGCTAATAAATATATATATAATATAATATGCTCTAATAATAATAATATATATATAATATCTTTAATATAATAATAATAACAATAATATAATAATAATTAATAATATAATAATAATAATAGCCAATAATATGTTATATGGCATAATAATTTACATGTATATGTAATAACAATAATATAATAATATATACGTATATATAATAACCAATAATAATAACCAACCAACTATATAATAATATATATAATAATATATGTATATATATGTATATGTAATAATATATATATATATAACAATAACATAACAATATAACAACATATGTAATATATATATATATATGTTTGTAATATCAACCTAATTTATATGTAATATATCATATATAATATTGTATGTAATAATAATAACAATATCTTGTAATGTATGTAATAGCCAGCATATGTAATAATAGTATACAACCAATAATATGTAGCAATATTCATGTAATAACGCAACAGTATGTATAATTTAGCTGTCATATAATATAGCCAATAATAGCCAATAACAAGCAATAACAATATAATAATAATAATAATAACCAATAATAATAATAACTATATGTATATAATATAATAACATAGCATAAAATTTGTATTTTTATATATTTGTATTTATGTAATGTATATATAAATAATAATATAACAATAATAATAATAATAATAATAACTTAATATATATATGTATGTATAACAATTTGTAATAATAATATATATATATATGTATTATAATATATATAATAATGTAGTAACCAATAACAATATAATATATCAATAATAATATAATAATATAATATAATAATATATATATATATAGCTATAACAATATGTATAATATAATATAACCATAATAATGTATATAATAATAATAATAGTAACAATAATATAGCAATAATATATGTAATATGTAATAACAATAATAATATGTAATCGGTGGCGGCTCGTGGACCGAAACGTGAGGACCTTCAAAGATGATTAAAGTGTTATATGTAATATGTATGTATATATATGTATATATATAATAATATATATATAATATGTATAATAATAATATATGTATATATATATATGATACAGTCGTCCCTCGTAGAACGCGGTCTTATAGAACGCGATCTTGCTATACCGCGGTTGGCCAAAAAATAATACAAAAGAAAAATTAAAGAGTACAAAAATTGAAAAAATAAAATTAAAATTCTGTAATACATATGTCAAAAAGATAATTAAAATTGAAAAAATAAAATTATAATTCTGTAATATATACATATGTTAAAAAGATAATGAAATGAAAAGGAAAAAAAGAGAAATATTTGGTGAGCTAAAAAGGCAAAAGCGTCAATTACCGATAACGATGTATTTCTAAAAAAAAAGCAGCCAATGCAACCTACAGATTCGGAACCGCCTTCATCTCTTACACCTTCAACTTCATTTACACTTTGAAAGAAACTATTTTTGTGCGCAATTTTATTAACTTTAAAATTTTAAATTACAGTCCTTAGGCTATTCAATCAAATATATAAAAAATATTTTATCTCCAAATTTTTTAAAGGTTTATACATTGTATATTTTTTCATTTAAAAAAACTAAAAAAAATTTTTTTTTGCTCAATTTAAGATATGTAGAGTACTGTACTGTAATGTAATAAATATCCTACTAATTAATTAGTCAATAAAATATATTTATATACTGTTCTGTAAATAACATTGTATCTGCAAATTTATTCAATTATTATTAAGGATAAATAAAATACTGCTGCTATTTTATTCACCTTATACAAAGGTAAAAATTTTAAAATTTATGATTTTTCAGGGGGTTAAAGTTATACGCGATGTCGCCTATACCCCGCGTTCTACGAGGGACAACTATATATATATATATATATATATATATATATATATATATATATATATATATATATATATATATATATATATATATATATATATATATATATATATATATATATATATATATATATATATATATATACTCACTCATATATATATATATATATTTATATAAATATATATATATAATATATATATATATATATATATATATATATAATATATATATATATATATATATATATATATATATATATATATAACTATATATATATATATATATATATATATATATATATATATATATTATTGAATTTACAGAAGTTCGAGAGGAGGCCTTGTGAAAAAATCCTCAAAATAGACAAAATAAGAATAGGTTTCTTTTACGTTGCCATGACAACCAGTGTTTTGAAAACATTATAATTATGCTTTCTTGGAATTCCCAAATCGAAATTCCTCAGTCAATGATCTTGCAAAAATAATAATTTTCACTGAATTAAATGATCTTAATGTAAAAATTAGCGTCATGTATAACATTTTTAAACATTATTTTAATAGTAATAAATACTAATTTGAATTATTTTATTACATTAGTTGCTTTTATTTTTTTTAGAGGAGGCCCGGCCTCCTGTGCTTCCCCCGTAAAGCCGCGCCTGATATATATATATATATATATATATATATATATATATATATATATATATATATATATATATATATATATATATATATATATATAATATATATATATATATATATATATATATATATATATAATATATATATATATATATATATAGATATATATAATAATAATAATATATATATATATATATATATATATATATCTCAACCAACCAATGTAATATAATATAATATAATAATAATAATAATAATAATAATAATAATAATATATAATAATAATAATAATATCATCACTAATAATAATAATAATAATAATAACAATATATAATAATATGTATATATATGTAATATATAATATATATATATGTTGTATGTATGTTTATAATATATAATATGTAATATATATAGCAATAATAATAATAATATAATATCAACCAATAGCAATAATATATAATATGTAATATATAATATATAATAATATGTATATATATATATAATGTTTATGTATAACAATAATAATGTAATATAACCAATAACCAACCAACCAACAATATATGTAATATCAGCTCAATGTATGTATAACATGTATATGCCATGTGTAATATATATGTATATCTAAGATATATGTAATGCGCTGTTTATGTAATAACAATAATATAATAATATGTAATAATAATAATAATAATAATAATAATAATAATAGCCAATAATAATAATAATATAATATAATAATAATAATATAATATATATTATCAATAATATCAATAATAATAATATAATATACAATAATAATAATAACCAATAATAATAATATCAACAACCTTAATAATAATAATAGACGTATATATATAATATGCCAATAGCAGCCAACCAACCAACCTTCCCAGCAGTAACAACAACAATAATGTATACAATATGTAATAATAACAATAATAATATGTAATAGCCAATAATATGTATGATGGTGCCGGGTCTGGCGTCCGTCCGCCGGACGTCCGCGCGTTATTGAAGATCCGCATCCGCATCCGCATCCGCGCTTCGCCCTGCGGATGTTGCGCAGATGTTTATTGTCGAATTTGATAAGAATTTTATAATAAAAATACTTGAATGAATCTGAAAATGAAAAGGAAAGGAGAAAATGATTTGAAGGCAATTCAAAAACGCCTTGATATTCCATATCTTACTATTATCAAAGACGTTCCAACTCGCTGGAATAGTACACTTCATATGATGGAAAGAATGGTATTGCTCAAAGAACCTCTTGCTTTGTACGCCAGTTCGTATTCCAAAGTTAACATTCTTACTAATGTGGAAAATGACATCATATCACACTGCATTAAGCTATTGAAACCATTTGAAGAAATTACCAAAAAATCAGCGACTCTACAGCTTTCGTCTCTGATGTAATACCATTAATCTCAACGCAAAATAGCATTTTGAATCACCTTCAAATATGAAAATGATGACAGTTTAAAAAGAATAATGAAAGATGTAATGAAACTAAAACGCTTTGGTTCTGTGGAAATTAATGACCTTCATACTATTGCAACTTACTTAGATCCTCGTTATAAAGGCAAGTTTTTGTAACACAATATTAGAACAAGTTAAATCGTTACAAGTTAAATTTTGAACAGTCTATTAATTCGCTACCCATTTAAAGAAAAAAACGAAATCTACTGGAACCAACAACAAAGATTCCTGGAAGAAAATTTCTAGTCAGTAGTGATGAAGAAACCCACCCATTACCAAAAGATGTAGTGCAAATGATTGAAAACTATCACCAAGAAAAACGACTAGATACAAATGATGATCCTATCAGTTAGTGGAAAGTTAAGCAAAATGTTTACCCACGCTTGAGTAAACTTACAAGGAAATACTTGGCCTGTCCTCCAACTAGTGTTCCAAGTGAGAGAGTATTTAGCAATGCTGAGCTAATATATGATGATAAGAGAAACTGACTCTCAGAATAGAAAAGGCAGAAAAATTGATGTTTCTCAAGTATAGCCTTCCTATATTTGAATTTCAATACTAGTGCAAAAAGTATACAATCCATTGTAAAATCTCTTTCATTAAGGTCGGAGGTTGGGGGAAGAGGTAGGTGTGTGGTGTATTTGAGTTGGATCCCCCTCCCACACCCCGGTAAAAAATATATTAATATATTGTGTCTAAAACTCAAAAATATATATATATATATATATATATATATATATATATATATATATATATATATATATATATATATATATATATATATATATATATAACTATATAATATATATATATTCTTCTATTCTTATATATATATATAGGACATTTATAGGAGTGGTTGACTCCGTTAAAATTAGGTTAGGTTAATTTAGGTTAAGTTTGGTTAGGTAACGTCATCGTCATCGGCAAAATTTCATAATCGTCCCATCACTAACATATATATATATATATATATATATATAAAAAGTTTCAAGCCCAGAC
>JABUQX010142516.1:22500-27500 GCA_015478945.1 Trachelipus rathkii
TATATATATATATATATATATATATATATATATATATATATATATATATATATATATATATATATATATATATATATATATATATATATATATATTTAATTAAATATGGTAAACAACCTTATATCTCTTAATATTAATACTTTCTCCTGAATACCCATACTGCCATATGTGCGTATTTTCTGTTTTTTGCGAAGCTTCTACGCTAATTGCACTTCCTTGAAGACGTCTAGTTTCCGATAAGGTGGGATCTGTAATCGTTGATGGGATTAGCAGGCTCATTCCTCTTCTGACTAAATCTTTCTTCGGCATTCATAAAGACTGGTGTTTGTTTTATAATTAGGGCGAGATAGCGAGTATGGTCGGGAAGCACTCTTTCTCCAGTCACTTTCAATTTTCATTGAGCTCAAAATCGTTGCAAGGCAAGCTGGCTTTCATCAAACGAGTGTGCTGACCCCTTGTTTCCATCGACAAATTCTTCCGGCCTCTTGCTAGAAAATATATCTAACAACTTCTGAAAATCTACCTTTTCTACTCTTAGGTCTCATGATGGTTCTGTTGCTGCCATTCCAACCGAAAGGTCAAATTTCTTGGCCTCCTGTTTTCTCTAATTCAACCCTGGACGACTCCTGGCAATCCTCCTCCTTCTCCTCTCGGCGTCCCATGTCTACCTGTGATGTATCATACATTTGATCATGTGCTGGGGCCCAAACTACAAACGCTGAAGGCGGTGGTCCGACGGTACCCTCCTGAAAGTTTTATGGCGCCTCGTGCTGGCACCGGCCCTCGTTCAACTATATTTTCTTTTCCTCAATACTAGTACCTTCCCAATGTTGGAAGCGAGCACATGTCCAACGTATTCTGGAAGAAAGGTAGCCGTCATCCTTCTAACTATCGCCTTATAGCTCTCACTTACCTTATTCAAGATCTTGATCCTATCAACTCTATTTAGATCATCTGGAATATCAATCCTCTCTATCATATCACCACATATTTTCAGCGATCGAGATCTAACTGCATATACTTTATCTAAACCTTATGGTTTACGCTATTAGGAACTATGGAGAGACTTGGGTGGTGTGGGCTATATATCTAAGGCATTTGACTGGTATGGCACGTCACTACTTTCCAAGTTCCTCTCCTACTTCCTTCTTTGCTTACCATGCCCAGCTTTCTCTTCCAAATCATCGCTCAACATCGGCTGTTGTTGATGGGGCGATTTTCTTCCTCCCTGTCAATAGTGATGTTCTTCAGATTGTCTTATCTCCTGTTTTAATTCCTACTTTTCCTTAATTATCTTTTTCAGTTGTTCATCAAATCTATCCACCATAATCTGATGACTCAACCCTTCAATCTTAAACGCATTTCAAATCCTCCCTTTTTTGCATCTAGAATTGCCTCTCGTCTTAATCTTCAGATCTTATTCTCTGATCTGATAGAATTTTTGTGGGGTCGTCTCAACTCGGGAAATTTAGTTCATTTAAAATCCAACTTCATGTAAATCTCCCTCTCTAAGACACCTTCTAACTTTCCAATATCTTTCTCGATTGTTCTCTCGTCTCTCCTGCTGACGCTATAAACATTCCTTTGATCTTAACATAAAACACCTGTAGCCTCACGTCACAATTATTGCCAGGTCAACCTCAAAGAAACTTGCTTAATGTGATTTTTTCCTTCTTTCTTGTTATTTCAGCATATAAGTTTTCATCTCACCTTTGAAGGAGCACTGCCTCATATCTGTGAGGGCTCTGGGGTTCACCTGCTTTTGAATAGGGGTCGATTCAAAAGCTTATAAAATGCTCTGTACTTTAAATTATTTATTTGACTTTTTATCTTTGCGACGTGATGTCAGAGCTTTATCTCTTTCTTATAGATACCACAGCGTAAAGTGCTCGAGAGAAGTGATCACTGCGAACGAACACCTCTTTTACGACGCCCTCATAAAGCACAAGGGGAGGCTGTGTCTGTACATGTGTTTTGCAGTGTTGACATACTAACTTCGGACGTTCACTGCTGTGCTTCGCTTCCAACCACGTCTGCTGCTCGGGGGAAATTCCTCTTCCATCTTCTGTTTCCTGCTGAATTTTCCCTCACTTTAAGGCCTGCGTCTGTGCTCACCTGCTAAATTGCGCTATATGGTGACACTTTACGCTCTTAATACCCCTCTGAATAGGGCTGTGCCCGTGAGGTATGAATAGCTGCATTATATATATATATATATATATATATATATATATATATATATATATATATATATATATATATATATATATATATATATATATATATATATATATATATATATATATATATATATATATATATATATATATATATAAAGTAATGCCGTGGATATAAACTACATCATCCAAATTATCATTCAGACAATTCCAAGAGATCCGCACCCACGCAAAATACATGCAAATATATATACTTTTTACTGTTTATAAATTGCAAAGGAAATTAAAAGAAGACACCATTTCAGAAGTCTAAAAAAAAATATTTTAAACAAGCGTTTGAATTGTTACTTCTCATTTCAGTGACTATATACTTTGAAACTGAACAAAATGAGCTAAGAAAGCCACAAGGAAAGATTTCTAATAACCATTGTTGAATGCAATGAAAGATACACCTACGAGAAAGCAAAGGTACGGCAAATAAGGATCCATTTATCTATAGTAATTGTAGAATCTTAACTGGAACAAAATTAGGTAAGTGTCTCTAATGTTTAAAATTGCTTTTGCTTTTACTCTTTTAAATTTACAGTTTTAAAAGTTTTATTCCAAATAAAATATTTAGATCTGAAACCGCTTATGCGGAGGTAAAAATTTTCGTTTCCCTACATCAATAATATATATATATATATATATATATATATATATATATATATATATATATATATATATATATATATATATATATATATATATATATATATATATATATATATATTATTTATATATATATATATATATGTTTATATTAGGGATGCAACCGATCTCTGCTCTGGCTCCGGCTTGTGCGGGAATTCTGGCCTTTTTAAAGATATCTGGCTCCGGCCGGAGACCACTAGTCTCCGGCTTTCTCCGGCCGGAGACCTATATTTTAAAAGGTAGTTTTGAAAATAAAAATAGTTATAATTCATTGAAAGTAATAATGAGACATTTAATGAAATAAATTTATTTTGAAGAACTGATTCATACAAAAGTGTAAAAAAAATATTTTAATATTTTTTTGCTGTAGTAATAATATTAAGTCAACTTAATAACTGATATTTTAACTATAATAAGATGTAATAATATGAATAGACCTATATGACACCATTTACTAAATTGACTAATTATTTTGATAAACAACTTAAAAGGGTTTGATATCCAAAATGACTACCCCTAACAAAAAATACACTTTTGATAAATCTAGCTTTAAAAAAGCAATACAGAAATAGCTAAATGAAATATTATAAAAGAACTTTTAAACTACATGCCATGCCTGACCAAAAGACTAAAAAATTATGATATATATCCTTAATCTTTAAATTAGTGAAGAGCTTTTAAGTTTTAACAAACCAACATTTGAAACTACATATATATATATATATTACATATATATATATATTGTTATTATTATTATATTATATATTATATATATATATATATATATATATATATTATATATATATATATATATATATATATATATATTACATATTATTATATATATATATTATATATATTACATAAATTATATATATTATTATATTATATATATACAAATATATATATTATTTCATATATAAACATATATATATATTTTTATATTATATATAAATAAATATATATATATATATATATATATATATATATATATATATATATATATATATATATATATATATATATATATATATATATATATATATATGTATATATATATATTATATATATATATATATATATATATATATATATATATATATATATTACAAGCTATATCTTTATATATATATATATATATATATATATATATTATAAAGTGCATGTACCAGCTGTTATTGATACTGTATAGAGTATCACAATATAATTTTTTTGAGAAAATTAAATTATATTGTTAAACACAAAGTCAGTGAAAGGAAAGTTAAATAGCTTATGCATTTCTATTTAGGTAACCATTCTCTAATATTTAAAATCAAATGCTCTTAAATTATGATGAAGAAACAGGAGCTGATCAACTAGTGTTGGAGAAAGACGATTCCTTTTACTTGTATAAATATTTCCTGCTTGGCTAAACATTCTCTCGCTAAATACACTTGAAGGTGGAGCAGAGAGATATTTCCTAGCCTAGCTAATTCAGGTAAGATGCAATCAGGATAAAGAGCTTTTCTTTCTTTCCACCATAACAGTGGATCAGCATCCGATTTTTGTTCCATAAGTGGTGCTGCAAAATATTTATCCACAGTAGTTTGAATAGTATTTTCTAATTCATGTTGTTTTCTCTCACTGCTGCTTCTACGTTTGCATTTTAACTTTTTTCTACTTTGATCAGTTCCACTTGGTTTGATTGTATCTAAATATTCTTCATTTTCTTCTGACGATTTTTCTTGTGGCAACACTAAAAGCAAGCTACCCTCATTGAGCAACGTTTCATCTCAAGAAAGAGTGATGTTATTCCAGCCTTCCTATTGGCTCTCGCTTCTCCCTCTCGCTTCCCCAACCATTTAACATATTCCTTTCCTTTAAAATGCATTTATTTAGCAGGTAAATTAATAATTAAATAACTTTTTTTATTATTTCATTAAAGTTCACACCTCACGGGTTTAGCCCTCTTCAAGGAGTGTAACTTCTCTAGGTAGTTACTACTTAGATCCGAACTAGGAAGGTGCATAATAATTGCATGCTTAGAGTTAATCGTTATATATATATATATATATATATATATATATATATATATATATATATATATATATATATATATATATATATATATATATATATATATATATATAC
>JABUQX010142516.1:32500-37500 GCA_015478945.1 Trachelipus rathkii
GACGGACGAATGACGTCATTTTTTATATCAAGTTATAAGGGAACGGGTAGTCTGTCTTAGCTATAATCGAAAATATATGAAACTTTTCGTTTTCTTCCGGTAAATATGTACGAAATGTGTGAAAAAGTACGACAAGTTGTGGCGGCTTGTGGTAGTTTGTTTGAAATCTTTGTATCGAATGTGTCTGATTATTCTGATATTGAATATTAATTTTATATAACTTTATTTAAGTGGTATTTAGCATTATATACATAAAATAATTGAAATAATGCATAATGGAGTGGGTGTAGATTTTATATTAAAGAAAAAATGCTTTAAAAACTTATCTATAAAACCACAGCTTTATTTTTAAAAAATGGTAGGCCTAAGAAAATTACTCAATTGGAATGTGCTTTAAAATTAAGTCTATTTGGTAAATTACTCAATTGATGTCTTTTAAATAAAGCTATGTATGAAAATTGATGCCTTTTTCATATTATATATATATATATTTATATATATATATATATATATATTATATATATAAAAATATATTTTTTTTATATATATATATATATATATATATATATATATATATATATATATATATATATATATATATATATATATATATATATATATATATATATTATTATTATTAAATATCTATATAAATATATATATATATATATATATATATAAACTCTGCCTACCCAAGTGTATTCTTCCAGGTAATGCTACTGGATATATATATATATATATATATATATATATATATATTACATATATTATTATTATTGTTATTATTATTATATATATATATAGTTGATGAACATATATATTATTATTATATTACATATTATTATTATATATATTATTATTACATATTATTATTATTATATATATATTATTATTATTATTATTATACATGTATTATATATTATTATTATTATTATTATTATTATATTATTATTATTATTATTAATATATATATTATTATATATATATTATTATTATATATTATTATTATTATATTATTATTATATATATTTATATTATTATATATATATATTATTATATATATTATATTATTATATATATATATATATATATATATATATATATAGAATATATTAGTTATATATTATTATTATTATATTATTATTATTATTACATATATATATATATATTATTATATATATCAGTAATGGCTAATCCGAAAATTTTGGACTCGAATCCGAATCCGAATCCAAATCCGTGTCTGTGGAAATGTTCGAATCCGAATCCGAATCCAGCATCTTCGAATTCGAATCCGAATCCAAATTCAAATCCGTGTGTGGAAGTGTTCGAATCCGAATCCGAATCCATATAAAAAGCTCGAACTGAATCGGAATTCGATTCAAATTAAAACCGGATTCGAATCCTTCCAAAGATTTACAAAATTAAATAAAACCAAAATATGATATATTTCTTTTCAAATATTTATGGATATATAAATAAAATGTTTTTTTCATTCCTTTAATTTCTTTGTACATCGCCCGATACGCATACTTGCTCTATTTTTATGTTAAATTAATTTCCATTAATACATATACATATATTATTATTATTATTATTATTACATACATATATTAGTTATATATATATATATATATATATATTATTATTATTATTATACATTATTATTTACATATTATTATTATATATATATATATATATATATATAATTATATTTTTATATATATTATTACATATATTTTTATATATTTTTATTTTTTTATATATATATATATTTTTATATTATATATATTTTATAAATATTATATATATATATATATATATATATATATATATATATATAAATTTGCGTTATATTTTTAAGATATACTGTATAAATATATATATATATATATATATATATATATATATATATATATATATATATATATATATATATATATATATATATATATATATATATATATATATATATATATATATATATATATATTAAATAATTTCTATTAAGCTTTAACTGCTATAAAATTGAATTTTAATTCTTAAGCTTGCCTTTTTATAAATTTTTAAAAAAGTTAATTAACTAAATATTGCAATTTATTAACTATTTCATAATTAACATAACATACTATTAAAAAATTAAAATTAATTTTTTTTAACATATTCTCTATAAATTATTAGTTTTTCAAGTGTTTCAGGAGTAACTCTATTTCTCCTATGGCGTCCTATAGCACCCGCAATTGAAAAAAAGTCTTTCAACATCTGAAGTTGTTGCAGGAATAGGTAGATATTTTTGTGCAAATTTGGAAAGTTTTGGAAAAATGCTTTCTCTTTTTTTTCCAATACAAAAGAGGATTTTCTCCTACCGTTTATTCTAGGAGACATGGGCGTACGGGGGAGAGGGGGTCGGCCCCCCTAACTGCGATAAAAGAGAGGGGATTTTTAGAGAAAAATGGTAAGACACTTGGCTTTGTTTCACTTTTGAATTTCTGTAACAAATAGGGTTTTAATTAAAGAAGTATAACTTCTTTGAAATAATAATCTTTCAATTCAATTTGTATTTTATATACTTTGGCCGCCCCTAACTACAGAAAATATTATATATAATATGGGATGAGAAAACCGGATGCTTTAAAAACTACGCTTGAAGCGTTCTTTTTTGGGGACGTGGATGGCTTAGTGGATAAAGCGCCCGGTTACTGTTAACTCAGCAACGCGGAGTTCCAGTGTTCGAATCTCGCTGATGAAGAGTAAAATCTTCTGTGACTCATTCATTTAAAATGAGTACTCAGCAATTATGGGATGAGAAAACCGGGTGCTTTAAAAACTACGTTTGAAGCGTTCTTTAGATCGGATACTTATGGATGAGCGCTGAGCCACAGCAACCAGCAATGCGGAGCCTGTTCGGGATCCCGTTGATATTATGTGTTCTTCAGACTCATTCATTTAAAGCACCATATATATATATATATATATATACTATATATATATATATATATATATATATATATATATATATATATATATATATATATATTTTAAATGAATGAGTCACAGAAGATTTTACTCTTCATCAGCGGGATTCGAACACTGGAACTCCGCGTTGCTGAGTTAACAGTAACCGGGCGCTTTATCCACTAAGCCATCGGTTCCCAACCTGTGGTACGCGTACCCCCAAGGGTTCGCCTGCTGTCGATTGGGGGTACACGAAAAAATATTGGTAATGGCGGAAACATCCGAAAACAATGGCTTAATTAAAAAAGAATGTAAAAGAAAAAAATTAATATTAATTTATAGAATATAAAATTACGAAATTAAATTATTGTTCTTAATATATATATATATATATATATATATATATATATATATATATATATATATATATATATATATATATATATATAAAAATATAAAATATATATATATATATATATATATATATATATATATATATATATATATATATATATATATATATATATATATATATATACAACTGCAAGTACTTCTAATCAGCCTGATGATTTACAAGCGCAAGGAGACCAGTGTGCAGTGACTGATAGTGGAATTCTGGTAATTGATAATAGCATTAATAAAACGAAAAATATCAGGCCTCTTCTAAAGAAGAGAAAATATTCTGATGATTACTTGAAATACGGATTTTCATTTATGGGAGATGAGGACAGTCCAAAACCGCTTTGTGTTATTTGTGGAGAAACATTGTCGAATGGCAGCATGAAACAATCTTTATTAATGCGTCATTTAGAAACTAAGCATCCAAGTTACAAACAAAAAGATGTCAGCTTTTTCCAAAGACTATCAAATGGCCCCAGTGTAATTTCGTATCTGATGTCTGCGAACAAACTCAATGACAACGCTGTGGAAGCATCGTACAGAATAAGTTACCATATTGCTAAAAGCGGTAAAAATCATACAATTGCTGAAAACTTGATATATCCTTGCATTAAAGATGCTGTTCAGTGAGGACTATGCTAAAAATGTTAATAATATTCCTTTCTCAAACAACACAGTCTCTCGAGAATTAAGGAGATGTCTGAGGATATTGAATCTACAGTAATTAAAAGGATAAAAAAGAGTCCCTTCTTTTCATTACAGGTGGACGAAAGCACAGATGTTTCCAGTCTGTCAATTTTGCTTGTTATTACACGATATTTGATTGACAACAAGCCTGAAGAAAATCTTTTACTGTGCCATCCTCTCACAGAAAGATGCAAAGGGGAGGATATATTTAATGTCATTCACGGGTATTTCTGCGGAAAAATATTGCTTTGGTTAATTGCTGTGGTGTATGCACAGATGGTGGAAAATCAATGTCTGGCTGTTATACAGGCTTACGCGGTCGTATCAAAGAAATAGCTCCCCATGTAGCTTGGAGCCATTGCTGTATTCAGAGACAAAATCTAGCGATCAAACGCCTGCCAGATTCATTGAAAGAGGTGCTTGATCAATCAGTCAAAATTGTTAATTTTATCAAAGGCAGTTCAACAAACTCCAGACTATTTAAATCTTTGTGTGAAGAGATGGACAGCATTCATACCACATTACTTTTTCACACAGAAGTAAGATGGCTTTCAAGAGGAAAAGTGCTAACAAGATTGTTTGAATTGAGACATGAAGTTCAGTTTTTTTTTGAAGATCATCATTTTAAGTTGGGCTCTAAATTCCATGAATGTCAATGGCTTCAAAAGCTTGCCTACTTGTCTGATATTTTTTTGAAAATAAATTAACTTAACTTAGGATTACAGAACAGTTCCATAAATATCTTTAAATTGTCTGACAAAATTGAGTATATGATAAAAAAATTGGACTTTTGGGAATGTTGTATCTTTAAAGACCAGGATGAAGTTTTCGAGAAACTTCATAGTTTCTTACCTGAGAACGAATTGAATATGTCAACTGAACTAAAAAATAGCATTATAGCTCACTTAAAAGGACTTGAAATGTCATTCAGACAGTATTTTCCCAAGCGAAATAGTGAAGAT
>JABUQX010142516.1:47500-52500 GCA_015478945.1 Trachelipus rathkii
ATTATTTTCTATATCTTGTACTGTTCCCATACTGTAAAAGTATGGTTTAGTAAATTTTTCTTTAATAGCAACAATATCTCCGATTCCCAGTGAAGTATGTTTTTTATTTTTATATTTGTCTTGCTGATTAGTGGCAAGATATTGTAAGTTTGCTAAGAATTCATCATAGTACAAATCATTCAAATTAGATTTAACTTTTCTGTATTTTTGAAAAGTCAAATATAACTGATCCTGATCAGGTTCACAAGGAGACCAATCAGGATCATCTGAATGATCTGCACCATCATGAAATAAATGAGAAGAAACAACCATAGCTGGAACCTCATATCCTTTCAGCAATATCTCCGGTGTTATTGCAAATGGGATATTTGGATCCACCTCAGGGTTTCTTAATATTGATTTAAATGCTACTGGCCTTTTATTTATAAGCATATTTGCTTCCCTAACTAATAAAGAAAACTCATCATGCTCTAATATATTTTTTCCTATAGCACTATATATAATGTTTTTCACTTGTTTGACTAAAGATTCAACTAAACCTCCTAGAAAGCTTGCTTTACCAGGGTAGGGTGAAAACTCTAGAATTTTTATATTATGGAGTGTTAAATAATTTTTTACATCTATGTCATTAAGAAAATCTTTAATAATTTGAACTGAGCTTATTTTACTACTTCCCTGATCACTAACTATAAGTTGTGGAAATCCAAAGTCAAACACATGAAATTGAAAAGCAGAAATAAAGCACTTATTATCTACATTTTTACATAGAACAAGGTTTACAGCTCTGGTATATGTGCAAGTTATAATTAATATGTAAACCTTCTCTACTACATTATTTATTTTTATATTAAAAGGTCCAATGTGGTCAATAAATATTTCTCTAAATGGAATTTGAGATGGATTTATTCTATAATCTTTGTAATGGTTTTGATTAATTTTTATGGTTCTGCCATACATTAATTTACATTTTATGCAGTTTTTAATGTTTTTCTTAACTACTGAGTATGCTGTTGGAATATAAAACTCCTTTCTTAGTATAGCCAGGAGTTTATATACACCTGCATGTTTCATTTTTACATGTAATTCTTTAATTATTATATCAGTTAGTGAATGATTTTTATGCAACAATATTGGATTTTTTTTATTAAAATCAGCATTTAAGTTTGCAAATTTACTCTTTACTCTAATTATATTGTTTTTATCAAGAAAAAGATTAAGTTGTGTGACCAAATTTGTTTCTTTGTTCTTTTTTGGGTTTATTAAATATTGATATGTTTCTGAAAAATTTTCTTGCTGATATTGCCTAAAAATGACATTACAACTTTCTTCATATGAGCATTTTATTACAAGTGGAAAAACAAGGGTTTTTTTTCATGTAATTTTCAGCTTTAAATTAAGGAATTTTCTTACATAGTGTGAAACCTTACATATTTTATTTAAAGAAGAAAACCTATCTAATTTAAATAAGGGTACAAAAGAAAAAGTTTGAATATTATAAATATTAAAATCTATATTATTATTATATAAGGGATTTGGAACAGTGACTTTTAACCTTTCATTATTGTTTAATATAGGCCCATTTAAATAAATTGAATTTTTTAACAAAACTTTGTATGAAACACAGCGCGTAACGTAATCACTAGGATTCTGAGATCCTTCACAATGGTGAAAAGTAATTGGGTGTTTTTCACATGCAGTTTCAATAAAATTCAGCTGATTGTTTATAATGGTCCCTTTTCTTTCTATTTTGTTTAATTTTTCTACTTTATTTATAATCCAATTTAATGTTACCATTGAATCAGTATATAAATGTAATTTATTTATTTTTAAAGGTGTGAAAGTATTAGTTAAATTGTCAAGCATTTCTATTAGACACTGAACTCCAAATTTTACAGCAAATAGCTCTAGAACTGGAATAGATCTGTTATTATTTTTATTTGAAATTAATTTATTTTTTGCACACAAAAAATGCAGCTCACTACTATTTGTTTTTTGTAAATATAAGACACTACCATAAATGTCCTTACTAGCATCAGTAAATGCTATAATATTATATGAAGAAGCATAATCCCCAATAAATCTTTTTAGTTCTGGTTTTTTACTTTTATTATACTGTGAGCAAATATTTTTATATTCTTTTAGTAAATTACTGTCTAATTTTTTGTCCCATGTTATATCTTTGTTATTTTGTAGTTTGTGTAAAAATAATTTAGCTCTATTCTTCCCAGGAAGCCCAATATTTAATGGGTCAAATAGACCATTTATAGTAGATAAAATAGATCTCAAAGTGTTTGCTTTGGGATTCATTTCATTATTTTTGTTATATAAGGTATCATTATGAGTATCCCACATCATCCCCAATAGCTTAATAGGATTATTTATAGGCTCATCTACATCACTGTTATTGTCTAACTCACTATAATTTAATTTTTTAAACTCTGGTGAATTACTATGAAATTGTTGCAAATTGAACCCATAATTGTTAAATATAGTATGACATTTATGATAAGCTAGAATGATGTCACTTTCAAACTCAGATGTATAACCTATATTATCCATATAGGAGAGGTTATACAAAGATTTCCTAAGTTCACATTCAAACTCATCATATGTATCAACATGCAATATTAATATTATATAAAGTGCTACCATGAGAATGGAAGGGCTACATCTAATACCAAAAGGAAGTCGCATTAATTTATAAGAAACGACACTAAAATCATTTTCTTTTATATTTTTGAACCACAAAAAATGGAATCTTTCAGTATCCTCAAAAGGCAATTTAATATTGTGAAAGGCTTTTTCAATATCAAAAATTAAAAGGTATTTATTAAACCTAAGTAGTGTTAATGCGATATCCAATCTATTATTTAAATTAGGTCCTGGCAAGCTAACATTATTATGTGATAAATTAGTTGTTTGGGTTTTATCGCATAGGTTCGACAAATATACAATTCTGCATTTTGTCGTTTCTACGTGATCTCTAAATACTGCATTATGAGCTAAAAATGAAACTTTATTATTATTTTTTACTGTATTTATTTCAACAGGTTGAATGATACCTTGGTTAAGTTGGTCAATTATGACATTATTGTACGCTTCTAATTTTAGAGGCTCTTTTTTATATTTTTTAAGTATTGATTTCAATGCAGAATTAGCCAAATAAAAATTATTTGGCAAAAATTTTATTAATTTATTATTCCATAAACAAGGCATAATCAATCGACCTGTATCCATATCTACATGTGTATTTGTAATCAAGTATTTTATAAGTTCCATATCTAGCTCTGAGAATTTTTTAGGACATTCAAAATTATCGTAATTTAATAAATCTTTTAAATTTTTATCTACTAAATCGTCATCCAATTCTAAGCTAGTATTATTATTTTGAACTAGAGATGAAATTGAGTAATCCATTTCTAGTCATTCAATCTTATTCTCAATTTTGACATTTTTTCCGAGTAAGTCGGCCTGCTCTGTAAATTTCTTTACATACTTCAAATATGGCAAATTTTTTATTAATTTATTTAAGTCCCCAGCTAATAAGATTCCTAAAGAAGTGTAATATAACAGTGAACTGTTGTTTGTTAACCCAAATGAACATGCATTTATTGGTAGTATGTGGGCTCCATTCACACCTAATAGTATATGGATTTCCCTATTATTTTTATTTCTTAGGTGCTTATCAGCTAAAGGTATTTTTTGTTCATCAAATGCCTTTACAATTTGAGGGGAAGGTATATTCACTCTGGTTTGTATTGAAGGGACAACAGCTGCTACAATACTGTTATTTTTATTATTTATTTTTACATCAATTTCTATAATAGAAGTTTGATAATATTTACTTTCATTGAAACCTTTTATGTTAAGCATTATTTCAGACTGTACAACTTTATATTTAATTTTTTGTGCTACTGTTTGTGATATAAAATTTATTTCTGAACCCAGAATCATATAAACCCCGCAAATCTTGATTGTTATTGTTTTAATTTATACAAGTTGTGGTGAAAGTAGGAAGGGTTATGTTTTGACTACTTGTTACATTTAAGGAACTTAATAACAAACAATTTGCTACTTGTTCTGAAGAAGGATTTTCTACAGGAGTAACATTTAGTTCAACAACATTGGTTGATGTTTCTGCTTGTGCATTATTTTTATTTTTATTGTTTTTTGGTTTTTGTGTTGGATTAGGTCCATTTTGTTTTTTAACACACAAAAATGAGGAGTGCCATGCATTACAATTTCTACATTTATTATTAAATTTGAACTTACAGTTTTCAATTTTATGGTTTAAATATCCACATCTAGTACAACCTCCTAGTTCTTTAATTTTTTGTAATTTGGATTCAGGTGTTTTGAATTTTGGACAACTATACAATTTATGCTCCATGCAATCTGCTGTTTGCAATGTTTGACAAATGGAACAACCCACCCTTTTTGTTGTTTCAGTATTTGTTTTTTGTTTTTGATTCACATCAATATTAGTAGCTAAAGCTACTGTTTTTTTCTCAACTTGTGATGTTGTTTTAGTAGTGTATGCATTTGCATTTGTTTTTGTATTTACTAACCCACTCTTGCTTATTCTATTATAGACTTCAAATGCATTATTTAAAATTTCATCTAAAGTTGGATAAGTATTATTTGTAATGTTTATATATTGAGTTTGATATTGTTCAGGCAAACTATTCCACAAAAAGTATTGGCAAATCACTTTACTAGTTATTTTTAAGCTATCTACTTGACTTTCTATTAATTTAGCTTCACTAACCCAATCATAAAAATTATTAGTTAATTTTAGCTTTAATAGTTTTTCTATAACTGAATATTGTTGTAAGGTTTTATTGCTAAAGGCACTTTTTAAGAGGTTTTTGGCCATATCATAATCCATATCTGCCATAGGGCTTTTTTGTATTAAAATTTTAGCTGGACCTTTGAGTTGTTTCATTAGACAAGAATGTTTAGCAAATTTATTGTATTTCTCCCTATCCATAATTTCTTCA
>JABUQX010142518.1:0-7500 GCA_015478945.1 Trachelipus rathkii
TGTTGGGTGATCTCAGATACAGCTGACCCTTCCTCCTGTAAATTGTTTACACTTCTTGCGCGTGGCATTACCACCTGACCAACCGGGTGCTCTAATGTGTCATCAAGCGCCTCGGTTACTTCCTCTTGCAAGCCAGTCGTTTCGCCTGCGCATGACATTACTACTTGGCCGTCGGTGTACTTCATTGTATCCTCATGCGCTGCGGCCTTTTCCTTCTGCGAATCGTCCGATTCTCTCGCGCGAGACAATGCCACACTTTCGATAGGGTCTTCTGCACTCCTCGCACCAGGAATATTTCCTATTATCAAGTCATAGATCGCGTCGTCAAGAGCTATAGCTTCAGTACGCCCCGTGTAGTAGGGTGTATCAACATCAATATCAACCACAGGTGCGTCTCTAATCGTATTGTCTATTAACAATATTTGTTTCCTCTTTCCGGTCTTTTGGTTTGGCGACGCATACTTCTTTTTGACTATGACACATTCACAACCGGTATCCCTTAGCACGATCCCATCCATTCCATTGATCTTCCCGTTGACAACTGGCATCACTGCATTCTGAATATTATGCCTTATGCTATTGCTCTTCACGCACGCGGCTCGGACGACAGGTACAATTTCGCCGCACGCTAAAGCAATCCTATTGTTACTGTCAACGTGTTTCATGAGGTCGACGCCTTTATCAGTTGTCATATCTTTATGTATTGGCGTAATATCTGAAACATCATCCTTATTTTGCTGCTTATATTCACTTGTTATTGCGGCAGCCGCCCTCTTTGGTTCCTCTCTCCAATTATTGCTGGAACGATTATTATAGTTCCTATATTGATCGTCTCTCCTATAGGGGTTGTAATTTTTACAATCGATGGTCTTGTGTCCTTTCTTTCCGCATTTAAAGCATGTGATAGAATATTTTTGCCTTTCAAACTGATTTCGGCTTTCACTAGCATCTTTCCACCTATAGGGGCTGTAATTTTTACAATCGATGGCCTCGTGCCCTTTCTTGCCGCATTCAAAACACGTGGTCGGATATTTTTGCCATTCAAACTGATCGTAGTTTTCACTCGCATCTTTTCTCTCCTTCTTTGATGAATCTTCTTTATTATTTGTTGACGCCAAGTTTTTATTATGTGCCAGGAGATAATTCTCTGCTTCTTGAGCAATCATATCAAGTTTGTTAATTTTTCTTTCACGCAAGAATGTCGCGAGTTCTTTCTGGCATGTATTTAGAAACTGTTCAGCTACTATTAAGTCGATAATATCATTAAAATCTTTGTTAATCTCAGCCAGTTCCGTCCATTTCATTACATAATTTTTCAATCTATCTATGAACTGGATAGGCCTTTCGTCGTTGTATGCCTTCGCACTTCTGAATTTTATTCTATATCCGTCCTCTGTTAAGTTGTAACATAGTAGAAGGGCGTTTTTTAATTTATCATAGTCCTTTGATTCTTCTTTAGGGATGCGAGAATATGCTATTAAAGCCTTCCCTGTCAATAGAGCGCTAAGGTGTGACGCCCAATTTCCTCTATCCCATCCATTAATTTCTGCGAATCTTTCAAAACGTTCAAGGTAGCAATCAATCTCGTCCCTGTTATCTGCGAAAGGAGGGAGCTTTGGTACCCTCGCCTTAACATCATTGTTATTTGCAACTTGCTGTTGAGTATTATTGCCAGCTTGTAGTTCCATCCTTCTAAGCTCCAACTCATGTTCTCTTTGTTGTCTGGCATCTTCTCTTTGTCTCTCTGCCGCTTCTCTTTCAGCTTCTCTTTGTCTCTCTTCTCTTGCAGCTTCTCTCTCTGCTGCTTCTTTAGCAGCTTCTCTTTCTGCTGCTTTAATGGCAGCTTCTCTCTCTGCTGCTTCTTTAGCAGCTTCTCTTTCTTCCTTTATAAACTCTCTAGCTTCTTTTCCCTTTAAGCCGAGTTCTTGAGCAATTTTTGCCAGCGAATTGTAATCCATAGTTGAGAAGCACAAGCCAACGTTCACTATATTCACTTTCCTTCAGAAACTATCCCGGACAGGCCCCCAATTTATTGTCACAAGATGGGATTTCCGCCAATAAATAAACGTGACAATCCCCGGAGTTCTTTTATTCAAATCACAAAATAATATAAACCAAGTTGTCTAGGGTATAACTTCACAATGTAGACCACTACTTCAGATACAGAAGTTCAATAAATATTCACGAAGTCTTTTTTGATTCCGAATCGTTTCCAAGTCGCTAGAAGACTTCAACAGACTATCAGTAGATAATTCAATAAACGATCACAAAAATCTTCTGAATGCTAGATCAGATCCAAGTCACAGATGGACTTCCACAGACTATAAGTAGTCAGTTCAATAATTAATCACGAAGTGTTCCTTCTGATCGGTAAATTATTCTCAGTAAATAATCATAAAAGTCTTCTCATCAACTTGTAAGTTATTCCTCAATAAATGATCACTAAATATTCTTCCTAATTCGTAAGTTATTCTTCAATGAATAAACACAAAGTCTTCCTTTCAATCTGTAAATAATTCTTCAATAAATAGCTTCTGAATTTATATATATATATATATATACTTCGAGTGATTTCAGAACGTATTGTCTTTCTTCAAAATAACTTTCTAAAAGTTCTTCTCAGGTATCTATCAAACTTTCTCAAAAGTGTTTTCCTTTAAATACTCATAAAATAATCCAAATTCTTCTTTCAAGAACAATATTCCACTAATGTCTTTCAATTGTATAAAATATCTATCCGATCTGTATTCTTCTTATAACTCTTTTCTGCCGTAGAGTTTTACTGAAAAACAGAATCTTCTAAATATGAATTTGATACAATAGACAGGTCTCTAACGATAGATTTCCAACAAGAGATAGAACCCCCGTGTGAACAAATTAACCTCTATTTATGAACTTTCACTGTATCGAAGATATCAGGTGTGAAGTTACATTTGATAGCTTTATTCCCATGGGATAATTTTATCTTAAAAGTTAAATTTTCTTAAAATGTTTTTAAATAGAAATTATCCTTAAATTAGTTGCTTTTATCAAATAAATAATATTTCCACGAAAATAAATAAATCTAATCGCTCGTCTCTGTGGAGCTTAAAATTTCATCTTTGATATTCCTAATAGCACAACACACGCCCCCATTAAGAAAGAAAACAGGGCTTTTCTTTTAACAAAAACATTAAACTTCATATCCCAATCTTCGTCAGGTAATTGCAAATCTTCAGTGGGAGTGGTGAGGAGGTTGGGCAGGGGAATATATGGCATCGTAACCATAGAATGTGGGGAGAGGGGTGTTTTGGGCGAGGGAGGCTTCTTGTATAATAGCTATGTGGATATTGTGTTTTTTCAGGAAATGATTAAGTTCTATGGATTTGTTGGTTAGGCCGTTAATATTGAATTGTAGTATGTTGAGTGTTTGGGGATTAGGTTTGGTCGGAAGGGGGTTTTGGTTGGTGGTGTGGGGGCTACAGGTAGTACAAGTGTAGCCCATACTGTTTCTGGGGAGGGTTCGGAATGGTGAGCAGGACAGGTGTACCCATCCCAGGCAACTAATACACTGGATGCTATTTAGCCCAACTTGTTTTTGGCAGATAGGGCAGTAATATTTAGGGGGTCCCGGGTTGCTCTCGACATCTCCACCGTAGGAGTAGTAGTCTCCCTACAATGAGAGTAAAGATAGACAGAAAAGGCAGATTTGAGACATAGATAGGTAAGTAGTAGGAGGACGATAGTAAAGTAGCGTAAAATATGACCTGTGGGCCCGGCCCTAGCCTGGCTCCTTTTGGCAGTAACCCTCCTGGTGGAGGGGGGGGAATTGTGTAATCTTGCAGTACCCCCCCCGGGGCAGAAATTCTTGATATCTTCCCCAGAGGTGAGTTCTGACAGTTGCGCTTCTTGTAAGCGTTACACATCACAACTTACTCTATATATATATATATATATATATATATATATATATATATATATATATAACACTTTTAAATATATATATATATATATATATATATATATATATATAGTCGATCCAGTTACTATGTGATGGGAATTTTAATTTGATGAGGAAAAGCAACACCAGAGCCCTCCACATAGAAATCTTTATTCAAAAATTCACAACGTTTCGGAAATTAACCTATTTCCATCTTCAGGTGAAAACTAAAATACATAATATATAATAAATATTAACAAATATTAAAGTTATAAATTCTATATAGAACAATATTATTAGATACAAAAATAATTCAACGTTACAAATAATTATCACAAAAACATCTTACATATTTACAAAAATGAATTAAGATTAGAAACAGGACGTCGCTCCGTAAACAAAAATAACCATGAAATTGAAATCAAATTATAAGCACAAATTTAACTTAAGTCTATTTTTAACAGGGTAACTAAATCAAAGATAATTTTCAGAGTTAAAAACATCATCAAAATACTCTGGTAAACAAAACAAAAAACTCACCATTTAGAGTTACAAATTTAAGATCTATTGAACGTATATATTATTAAAATTATTATATATCAGGGTTAACACAACTGTAGTTTAAAAGGACCGGAATCGCTATTGAGGGAAGGTTTGGTGTTGTGGATGTATAATGTTTCTAAAATATTTAGGTTGGTTTGTGATTTAGTTTGTGCTAATATATTAAAATTATTATAGTTAAAGGTGTGGTCTGCTGTGTGGGAGTGGTCTCTAATGGCGGAGTGGGATGGTGAATTCAATAATGATTTGGTACGGGTGGAGATACCCCTATGTTCATTTATCCTCACGTAGAACTGGCGAGACGTACTGCCAATATAGACAGCATTACAGCTGTCACAAGTAAATTTATATATAATTGAGGACTGAAGAGCTATAGGGATACGGTCTTTATGATTGCAAAATGAAGATATCTTGTGTGAAGCAGTGAAAATTAAGTTGACATTCAATTGGGGAAAATGGTTTCGTAAAAGAAAGGTTAATTCCTTACGTAGTTTTGTAAATATATGTTCATAGTAGGGTAACTTTATATATAAATCACATTTTGGTGCGGAATAAATCAAAGGTCTGGACGCGTAACAGGAATTCAAAAAATTACTTATATATTTGTGAACTAGTGAAGAGGGGTAATAATTACATTTAAAAAAATTTAAAAGAAAATTGAATTCTTTATGCATAAGTTGGAAGGTGGAACTAAGATGATAAGCTCTATATAACAAAGTTTTAATGCTGTTACATTTAAAAACAAGAGGGATGTGACTAAAAAAATTTAGTCCTAAACCTGAAAAAGTCTTTTTTCGGTAAACACTTACGGTGAAATTTGAGTCTGATTTCCTAATAAGCATGTCCAAAAATGGTAGGGTGTTATCCACTTCATCTTCTTTTGTAAAATTTATATTAGTTAATTGAGCATTTAAGTAATCAAAAAAAACCTAGCCAGCTCTTATCTGAGCCATTTTGAAAAGATCTGGTTATCAAATTGTCCCCCCTCCTTCAAACCAGCCCATTACAAGAGGTTTATGGACGACACTTTCCTACTTTTTTCTGATAAAGATAAGGTTTTACCTTTTTTTGATTACTTAAATGCTCAATTAACTAATATAAATTTTACAAAAGAAGATGAAGTGGATAACACCCTACCATTTCTGGACATGCTTATTAGGAAATCAGACTCAAATTTCACCGTAAGTGTTTACCGAAAAAAGACTTTTTCAGGTTTAGGACTAAATTTTTTTAGTCACATCCCTCTTGTTTTTAAATGTAACAGCATTAAAACTTTGTTATATAGAGCTTATCATCTTAGTTCCACCTTCCAACTTATGCATAAAGAATTCAATTTTCTTTTAAATTTTTTTAAATGTAATTATTACCCCTCTTCACTAGTTCACAAATATATAAGTAATTTTTTGAATTCATATTACGCATATATGTAATAATAATAATAATAATAATATAATTATATATAATTTATATAATATAATAATAATAACAGTATAATATCTACAGTAAGAGAAAAATAATATATTTAATAATAAGAATAATAATAAGCTATGATAATAATATGTATATATATAATATAATAATAATAATAATATATATATATTTATAATATTTGGACTTTGCAAAAATTTAAATAATGTACATATTTGTACCTCTATATAGGGATGTAAGTTCTCATTTGGTTTGTTCTCTCTCTCTCTCTCTCTCTCTCCTCTCTCTCTCTCCTCTCTCTCTCTCTCTCTCTCTCCTCTTTCTCTCTCTCTCTCTCTCTCTCTCTCTCTCTCTCTCTCTCTCTCTCTCTCTCTCTCTCTCTCTCTCTCTCTCTCTCTCTCTCTCTCTCTCTCTCTCTCTCTCTCTCTACTCTCTCTCTCTCTCCTGATACCCGCGTAAACTGTAAGGAACAATAGACTCGCTTGAGCATATGTAATAGCATAGGAAGTGTTTACAGACATGTATAAAGACTTAAAATGTATATAAATAGTATATATTTTCCTCTCTCCGCTACAGTGAAAAAAAGTTAACGGCTCTTCAAAAACACCTTAGGTAAGTTTCACTATATATATATATATATATATATATATATATATATATATATATATATAACATATATATATATAGGGGGGGGTATAAACGCTTCCCCCGCTATATATATATATATATATATATATATATATTAAAATTCTATTCGAAACAGCAAACATATAAAATGCTATGAAAATGTTTTTTGTTGCTTTAGAATGAAACAAAAAAGTAGCACCCGAAATCTATTTTAAATAACCCTAAATAAATAAATAATGATTATTTAACTATGCTATTTTATTCAAAGGTTCACGAAAGGGCAGAAGATTATGAGTCTGCTTTTGAAACTCTCTATGAAGCAAAGAACTTGCAAGTTCGTGTGCTGAAGCGTTCACAGGTTGAGCTCCCAGACACAGTGCCACAACAAAAACAAATGGCTTCCTCGTAATTGTCTATTTATTTATGTTTATATGATTTCGGTTAGCAAATTGTAACCCAGATTAAAAATTGCAATTATTGTAATTATCTGCTTCACAAAATATTGATGCTCACTACCATAATCAGTATTAAAACTTCAAAATAATTGTCAAAATTAATATATAAATCAGAAGTAGGGCCTTTTATGCACCTGTCAAATTCTAAGAGTTAAGTAGAAAGATCATTCATGTTATAATTTATAATCAATTTACAGAATATGTCAAGAAAATTTCACGCAAATAAAGAAGAATAGAGCTCGCCATTAATCATTACAAAGAGGCATTAACTTATGAACTGAAAACACATCAACACTTACATCCCCTATCTGTGACAACCTAATCTCACCTGAGGGTTCACCAGCTGCAACCCTCAAGGCAACCCGTTTCCCGAATTGTTAATTCTTACCTGATTTTGTACAGTGTTCACCCCTACCAAAATCAAATTTAATTAAAAATTGATTTATTTAAAAAAAAAAAATCATCTTTTTTTTTTTTTTTGATTTTTTAGGCAAATTTTTTTTTCTAAAT
>JABUQX010142518.1:12500-17500 GCA_015478945.1 Trachelipus rathkii
TATTTTTTTTAAATTCAAAAATGACCCATTCTTCCTATAACACAACAGGTCTCTCTCATATATATATATATATATATATATATATATATATATATATATATATATATATATATATATATATATATATATATATATATATATATATATATATATATATATATGTGTGTGTGTGTGTGTGTGTGTGTGTGTGTGTGTGTGTGTGTGTGTGTGTGTGTGTGTGTGTGTGTGTGTGTGTGTGTGTGTGGTCTCAGCTAATGTGCAACAACGGAATATTTCCGTAATGATGTCAATTATTTAGAAACTTGTAGGAATAAAGAGGGTCTCTGTATGCGAATTGCTCATGAACCTTAGAATTTTCAATAAAACCGTGTGGTTCCGATAATTAAATTGCATTTTATGGCAAAAATTATTTAGGGTTCATAGAGACGGTCATCTCGATTCAAATGGTAGTTACCTCTCAATACACGCGGAAAAATACGTGCTGCTGCCGTAATAGTTACCAACAAATGTTAGTTGTAATAGGTTTAGAACATCGTGAATGAGGGCCGAAACCCCATATACAGCGTACGTTTATATTAGGTACTATTAATAGTTAGTTACGATGAACAGTTATGATTTATAACAGAAATGATTTATAACTCCGTAACACATCCGTTTATTTACAGTCCATACATAAGTATTATTTTGGTATAGTATGAAATCCTTTCCTGTAGTACCTTCTGATTTATGTAGTACATTCTTCATCGTATATGCATGTATACATTATACGCGGTGCGCGAAATGTCTGCTCTTATTCCATACGCAAAGTTCAGCCCGTCTGATCCACCCTTAAATTGTCATGTTGCCAATGTGATATTTTCTGAGTCGACTATCGGACAAGCGTGAGTGATTCGACTTAAGAGGTAATTAACTGATGCTATCGGTGTTGTGTACCCACCGTAGACACGATTCTTCAGGTAGCCCCACCGGTAATACTCCAGTTGAGTAAGGTCCGGTGATCTAAGAGGCCACGGAATAGGACCCCATGTTCCTATCCACCTACCGGGGTGTGTTACGTTTAGATGATGTTGCACAGCCCTTGCTGTATGTGCTGGGCATCCTTCATGCTGGTAGTACAAATTTTGACGTGTCTGTAATGGTACATCACGAGGAAGGTCTGACAAAGTAGTGTCCAGAAATTCTTGATTTCATTCGCTATCTAGGTTTCTATGGTAAATGTCCGGCCCGATCAGTATATTATCTAGCAGTTCACACCACACATTTATGGAGTAAACTACCTGGTGTCGCGTGCTGTAGGTGATATGCGGTGTTTTCCTCGGTTCAGTACCGATAATTCCACCCATTAATCGTGCCAATATTGGTAAACCTGGCCTCATCCGTCCACAAAATACGGAGCTGCCCGTCAAGTTTATTGTCAAACATGGAACACATTTGGACTACGAACTACAACCAACGTCCGGGATCGCCGGGATGCAGACCATGCACAATGTGTGCTCTGTAATGAAAAATGTTGTACATATGTAGAATGCACCATACCGTTCCTGTCTGCCGTAAGTAGGTTGTTGGGTGTTCCGTGGTATACAATAGAAAGTCAAACTCCATGTCAAGGGTACGGGTGGGAGGTTGACTTGGGTGGAGAGATAGTGAGTTGGTCGAACCTTATTCTTGAAAACCTGTGTACAATCTGTACATTATAGTGGAATGCGGTTCCAAACGATCTGGATATCTCCGTCTATACACCTCCGTAGCTCTGTGGGCATTCTTGCCTTCAAGAATAAACGCCTCAACCATATCCGTCAGTTCCTGGGTTGTATACATATTATTAGGCATAGTGTTATCGGATGTTAAAATTAAATAGCAGTGCTAAGACACACGATTATACATTCGTAAGTGCTCCGCTGACTGTTGTACGCTTATACTGGAATACCAATCCCCAACAGAGTAGTGTGTCATATTAACTTCGAAATTCATAATTTAGTTGGCTGACAATAGTAGCAAATGTAATATTAAATATTACACATAAATGTGATATGCCCTTCATGGAGGATTTATATGGGTTTATACCCCCATTCAGCCTTTTCTGAACGTATTACAACTAACTATTGGTAGTAACTATTCCCAGCTGACACATATGCTGCAAATATCTTCCCACGAGGATTGCCAGGAAACAACGTTTTGGATCTGGATGACGGTCTCAACGAAAACTACATAATTGCTGCCATAGAATGCAATTTCAGCATCGAAACTACACGGTTTTATTGAAAATTCGGAGGTTCATGAGAAATTCGCATACTGTGCATACGCGATAACCTATAATGATTAGCAAAAATAACTCTCCGATTTAATTAAGACATCTTTTATTCCAACAAATTTAATAATAATAATTGCCATCATTACGGAAATATTCCCTTGTTGCATATATATATATATATATATATATATATATATATATATATATATATATATATATATATATATATATATATATATATATATATATATATATATATAATATATATATATATATATATATATATATATATATATATATCTTATCTCTCTTTAATATATATAAAAATTAATCTAAAAGAGATAGCACAGAAACAACATAAATCTATTTGCCTTATAGTAATATTATAACTATTTATTGAAATTCCATTTATCAGTATTGTTTTTCCACATATATGAAAATGTATCGATGTATCGATGTACCGGCGATACAGTACCGAGTACCGGTATCGCCCAAACGCTTTCACAAAGTACCGAGTACCGGTATCGCCCAAGCTATTTTTCGAAGTACCGATGTACCGGTATCGCCCAACAATTTTCATGTACCATGCCCATCACTGTATATATATATATATATATATATATATATATATATATATATATATATATATATATATATATATATATATATATATATATATATATATATATATATATATATATATTTAAAGGATGTAAGTAAAAAAGAAAAAGGAATGAAAAATTTATTTGTTTAATAAAGAACAAAGAGAAAATTGACATTGCAGACCTTGCCAGATGTATGATAAAAAAAACAATTTAAATTTAATGATTTATTTTCTTTTTATAATTTTTATTATTTGATACCACCATTTTTATGTTTAATACCTATTTATCTAACTTTTACTTTAAATAAACTTCTTTGAAAAGTGTCCTCATTTTTCGGCATTCTTATGCAATTTCACCATATATATATATATATATATATATATATATAAAATATATATATATATATATATATATGTATTATATATATATATACATATAGATAAATATATATATATATATTCATATATAAATATGTATATATATATATATATATATATATATATATATATATATATATATATATATATATATATATATATATATATATATATATATATATATATATATAATAGTATATATTTCGGGGGGGGCCAGACAAAAATCTTTTCTTATATATATATATATATATATATATATATATATATATATATATATATATATATATATATGCTATATATATATATATATATATATATATATATATATATATATATATATATATATATATATATATATATATATATATATATATATATATATATATATAATTAATTAACCTCTGGACTTTATGTTAAAAACGGATATGATACTTTAAAATGCTTAGGCTACGTACACATGATGGCGTTGCAACGCGCGCTAAGCAACGCGCGCTGTCTATCACGGCATACTATATGATAACTACAGACGGCGTACACATGCAGCGCGAGCTCTGTCTTCAACGCGCGCTGCAGCGCGCGTCTCGAAGGTTCCTCGTGAAGCGCGCGCTAGCAGGGTGCCTCGAGTTCTTTTATTTGGAATGTCATCATATAGTATGCCGTGATAGACAGCGCGCGTTGGAACGCGCGCTGCTTAGCGCGCGTTGCAACGCCATCATGTGTACGTAGCCTTCGTGTCTAAAAAATTTCGGGGGCCATGGCCATGGCCCCCTGGATACGCCCCTGTATATATATATATATATATATATATATATATATATATATATATATATATATATATATATATATATATATATTATATATATATATATATATATATATATATATATAATTCTACGGTCAGCATCCCGAAAAGTTCAGGCATGTAACTAGAAAACTATAACAGCTACACGAAAATAAATATCATTTTATTAATCAGGAGACATTTTTACCGCGGAAATTAAAAAAAAATAAAAAAAATAACGCTTTTTTAAAAATTAAAATTGTTAAAAATGTTGAAAAAATTACAGTTTTTTGATAATTTGAAGATGTTCCCTTACTCCGAGTGAGCATGCAAAGGTGCCAAATGTTGAATTTTTTCTTTTTTAACTAAAGCAAATCCCACGGGTAAACAAGAACGATGGCAAGAGTCAGGGTTTCTCGGCCTACCGGGGGACGACGGGGGGCTCGAACCCCCTAAAAAAGATATAAAAAGAAAAAATAATATTTTCTCCAAAGCATAAAAAAATGGTATTTGGCAACTTTTGCTCTCGAGACTAATGAATTTTTCAAGGTCAATCAGAGTTTTCACTATTTCAGGTATAAGATTTTTACCAATATTTAAGGAGTTATTAATAAATATTAGAATAAAATAAATTTTCTTCGATGAAATTACTTGCTGAAATCCAAAATGTTATTTATTTTCCTGTAGATGTTATAGTTTTCTAGTTACATGCCTGAAGTCTTCGGGTTGCTGGCCTAATTCTGCATATATATTATTTGTGAAGTTTTAAGCTAATGCCTTATTTTCCTCAAATAGACACCAAAAGCAAGAAACCAGCTAAAGAGAGTTGCCAAAAGCGAATGGAGCTTTGAAGGCTAATTTTCGAACGTTGTTGGCTTCTTTTGGCAGATATTTATATTCAGATGGAAAGTACGATATGGCAACCGATTTTGTTGAAGAGTATATAGAAAGTTTTGATATATATATATATATATATATATATATAT
>JABUQX010142519.1:0-10000 GCA_015478945.1 Trachelipus rathkii
CCTTCATCTGAAAAAGAAATCACGCTCTTTGCCTCTAACACACAGTCATTGTTGTAGCAATGGCAGCATCACGGAGAAGTGTCCGTATTTGTGGGACATCAAATATCCCAGCTTTCTTCTCGTCACTCAGACCAGGAGAGCATACTTAGCGGAAGCATTCACCATCATGGTCAAGGGCCTTCACAAAAATTGTTTCATCAAGCCAAGTTTTATGTGTAGTGGAGAGTAAGATGATGTTTTCTCTCTCTGTACAAGTGGTTTCCGTACGATGTTCCTGTCACCTGGCGTCAGGTTTCCCTCGGTGGCAATTCTCTTTTGGTCCAGTGATCCTTTGCCCTTGGCTGTCCAATAGCACAGGAAGCAGGTATATTTGTGAAACCTGCTTTCTGACTGAGCAAAAATGTTTACCATTTTTGAATTAAATATATTTACCATCCATTTACCAGATATTGTAGCCTCTCCAAACTGTCTTGATTTTGCATACTCTCTCTCATCCGTACCGAGTCCCTACTGGAAACGAAACATACCTGTTGCCGTTTGTGTAACAACACACACTTTAAACTGCTCTTGGAAGTGTGAAATATACAGTCGCCACTCACCTGCATCGTATGTTGGGAGTCCCATATGAGTAGTAGGCCTGCAACTTCACTGCAATACACAGGTTACCATCTGACTGGAAGAGCCTCCGCAGCTCTGCTTCTCTGTTACGATAAAATGTTACTCTTGTGCCATGGTCCAGCAGTCATTTTTCATGCAACCTCGAAGCCAACAGCTCAGGACAACTTCGGCAAATACAACTCTCTCATACAAGATCGTTCAGTTCACCCTGGGTGAACAATGGCGAACCATCCGACTGTATTTCCAGATGGATGATAGACATCACCCAGGTCATTGGCATTCCTTTTTGTGAGCGTACTAAGTTACTACATGCTTCCCGAATATCGGCCGCAGTAAACTTGCTACTACTGTAGATATATGCGGAAAGGTACGTCTATACAGCCTACGTGAGTGCGCACATGAATTTTGTCATTCCTAGGGAATATGCAAAAGTGGGATCCATGATTGCACGAAAACGGGATGTGATACAAATCCGAGAATATATATGGAATCAGCACCTCCGAATTACTATATATATATCTGCTACAAAAAGTCCATCCAAGAAAGATTTTACCTTTTTGTTGACCAGTGAAAATTTTCTTTATTTTTCCCTAAATGGATGACCGAACTTTTTAAATAATAAAATTAATAAGAGATCTGGGCATTAAAAACTTTTCATCGCTTAAATAATTTCGGGGGGATTGAAACCCCTATCTACATCCTAGTATATATATATATATATATATATATATATATATATATATATATATATATATATATATATATATATATATATATCATATATAATATAATATATATATATATATATATAATAATAATATATATGTATATATATATATATATATATATATATATATATAATAATAATATAATAATAATATAATAATAATATATATATAATAATAATAATAACATATATAATATATATATATATAACTAATAATATAATATAATAACATATATATATATATAACTAATAACTAATAATAATAATATATATATAATAATAATATATAATATATAAGTAAGTATAAATGAAAGTTTCGTTAGGCTGGCGGATTAAAGGTTTTTCATTCTCGACCTCATTGAAGTACTCTCCAGTGCATCACTAATATATATATATATATATATATATATATATATATATATATATATATATATATATATATATATATATATATATATATATATATAACTATAACTATAATAATATAATAATATATATATAATATATAATATATATATATATATATAATAATATATATATATAATATATATATATATATATAATAATATAATAATAATAATAATAATATAATATATGTAATAATAATATATATATATATAATATATATAATAATAATATGTATATATATGTATAATAATAATATGGAAGAGCCTATAAAAATCCTATCCTTTCAGATAAGGATTGATGAATACGGCTTGGAGTTAACATACTACGCAAGAATTTTGCCATATATATATATATATATATATATATATATATATATATATATATATATATATATATATATATATATATATATATATATATATATATATATATATATATTTACTATAAATATTATACATATATATATATATATATATATATATTCAGAAAATTGATTTATTGATAATCATAGATATATCAATTATCAAAAAAATATTAATGCAATTGATATATTAAAAAATTAGGAAAAAAACAAAAAATTTAGACATTTAAAATTTTTGTAGCCTTTTTTTTTTTATATTTCTATTGAAAATATATAAAGTAAAATGTATGTCAATTTATTAAAAAAAAACTTCAAAGAATTTTTTAATACCATTTGTATAAACTAAATATTTATAGTTTTAATACACTATTTACATAAACTTAAGTGTGAACTGCATCACAATTACTGATTTAAGTCTTTAGGAAAAAAGTTAGAGCTTTTCAAAGTTTAAGATTTTCCCATTGGCTTTCGTATAAAAAAAATTAGTGGGATACATGCTTATTTTAGGGCCATCCTAGTTCAGGTTATAATAAGATTCGTTAATTCTACATAGATTTTCTCTATGTACACCTAACAAAACTTGTCATAACCTGAACTAGAAGGCCTGAAATGAGACCTAACCTTGATGGATAAAAAAGGAAAAGTCTATGAGAGTTTTAGCAACTTTGAGAGGCTGTAACTTTTTTACCTAAAGAGCGACAATTTTCGTTTTCATTATTCTTCATTATTATTTTTTTAGAGTGTATCCTGTGATTTTTATAAAAATCGGGGGTCACACCCCTCTGCTATACTATTACCTAAAAAAGTTAAAGCGTTAATTCGTTAATTAACTTCAATTTTTTTTTTAAATTTTAATGTTTTCGTTAATTTCGAAAAGAAATAAGACTATTAACGACTTACATTTGTGTATTAACGTTAACGAGTTAAAATTTTCCCCCTACATCTGTTAACCATTACCTTAATTTACTAGTTTATAAAATATTTTCCTATTAGATTTTTTAATTTGTATTTGATTCAATTTCGAAAAAGAAATTTTTTTTCTCCAAAATTTCCTAAATGCTCCTCTCAATGGCTCAAAATGTGTTTATTCTTACATGGTTATTATTCTTACATGGTTATTATTCAAATTCAAATTATTATTATTCAAATATTTAAAAGGTAAATTGGTGAAAATCTTGAATAAAATACAACTAGGCCCTTGTCATAACCTGAACTAGAGTCAAAGGAGATTTTACTCTCCAACAGCGGGATTCGAACATTGGACTCCCCGTCGCTGAGTAACAATGACTGGGAGCTTTAGGAATTTTTAAAAATATCTCAAAATGTTGAAAATAATAGCTAAAATTTAAAAAAACAAAAAATAACCTACTTGCAGCTGGGCTTTTTTTTTTTTTTGGTGGATTTATTAATGCCAACCCTGCTATAAAATGCCCCTATTCTGTATTATTTATTATGCATGAGGATATCTACCTACTCAGATTCAACATCATGACTAGTTTTAATGTTGGTCATTAACACATTAAAAATTGCTTTTAGCATAAAGCTCCACACTGACACCTTCTTTCCTTTACAGTTAACTTCATTCACATTTAACTTCATTCACATTTAACAGTTCTCTGAAGTATTCTGTCCACCCCCTGTTTATATCTGTTGATCTCACCAAAACTTCTCCTTGCTTATCCTTGATATTGATCCTATATATGTTTTTGCCAGTCTATGCAAAACTATGCAGTTAACTTCATTCACATTTAACTTCATTCACATTTAACAGTTCTCTGAAGTATTCTGTCCACCCCCTGTTTATATCTGTTGATCTCACCAAAACTTATCCTTGATATTGATCCTATATATGTTTTTGCCAGTCTATGCAAAACTATGCAGTTAACTTCATTCACATTTAACTTCATTCACATTTAACAGTTCTCTGAAGTATTCTGTCCACCCCCTGTTTATATCTGTTGATCTCACCAAAACTTCTCCTTGCTTATCCTTGATATTGATCCTATATATGTTTTTGCCAGTCTAAAAATCTTCTTTTCTGCCCTCACATCTTCCATCATTTCTTCTGTCTCTCTCTCTGCTGTCTCTTCTTTTATTCTTTTCACTTTCTTTGCCTCATTTCTTGCCTCAACACATTGAGCCTTTGTCTGTGTAGTTCTTTTTTTCAACCACCACCTCATCAATACTGTTTTCCTCTTTATTGCCTTCTTCACTTCTTCAGTCCACCACCTTGTGCCTTTTCCTCATTCCTAATACTTATCTTTTATCCAGGGCCTCCTCTGCTGCCTTCCTTACTGTTTCTTGTATTTTCCCCCTTCTTTTCTAGTCCTTCTTATTGTTCTAGGTCCTCACTTATTTGTTCAATATTTTCTCTTTTCGTCTCTCACTCCTTCAGTGACTCCACTTTAATCACATTTCTCTTTTCATTATTCTGCAACTTTTCTGGCTTCACCTCCAGGTACATTACCAACAATCTATGATCCAAACTCATTGTTACTCCAGGTATCACTTTCACATTCCTTATTAGCCTACTATCAGACAATATTATATAATCTATAATAGATCTCGGATCAAATTCTTCTGCGATATTGTTCCATCTATATCTTATGAACCTATGTGAGTCCCTCTGTTGGATAAAGCCATTCATGATCTTCATTCCCTTCCGTAAACAGAAATTTATTGACATCTCACCTTCAATATTTCTTATCTCCTCTCCTAACTGTCCCACTATTCTCTCCACCTCATCTCTTCTCCTCCCCACTCTTGCATTGAAATCTCCAATCAGCAGCAATACATCCTCATCTGTTCTGTCTTCCACCTTCTCTTCCAACATTTCCTTGAACTATTTCTTTTCCTCTTCTGGTTGTCCTTGTTGCGGTGAGTAGACCTGGTAGAAGTGGTATCTCTCTCCCTTGATTTTAAAGGTGCATCTTACAAGTCTTTCATGTATGACTTCTATGGTCTGAATGAATGGTGGCATCTTTCGCCCTACTATGAAGTTCACTCTGTGCTTCCAGATTCCCTCTGCCACTCCCTTATATATCAATACATATCCTCCTTTTCATATCTCTTCCTCTCTCTTCTCCTCATTTGCATCTCTGCCATTCTCATCACATCAATCTTCCTCTACATCATCTTTAAGATCTCCTCTTCCTTTCAACCATATGTTGCTATATTAAGCGTCACACATCTTATTTTAAAAGCTTTGTTCACGTTTCTGGTCCAAGGGAAATCATTTAGGTCTCTTACCTGAAGATTTATCTACATCTGAGGCTGCTCCTTGAGTATTGCAAGCAATTTCAGTTTGGGCAGTGGCTTGCTAGGCCTATCTTGCCCTAGCTCCAGTAGTCGAGCCCAGGGTGCACAATGAGGACGTTGAGTTGACATTGCACCCACTAACATATATATATATATATATATATATATATATATATATATATATATATATATATATATATATATATATATATATATATATATATCATTTAAATTTTTATATATATATATATATATATATATAAACCTACTCCCCTTGAACCTCTATTACTTAAATGAGTTAAAATTATATTTATGTTATATAGGAGAGAAAAATGTAAATCATATAATAAAAAAAATATATAAAATATAAATCTATGACAAATTTTGCTACAAGGAACGCTCATTACCCTGTATCCCCCAACCTGTGAGTGGTTGGGTATATGGGAAGGTTTAAAGGGAAAGGCCTTATCAGTATTTTGATTGATTTTAATATTTCCCACCACTAATTTGTCAGTGGTTATAAATGTTCATGTATCATGTATTTGTGTCTTCAATGTTTATATTATACTTTGATTATACTTGTATTGCTTGTTAAATCTGCAATAGATTTAGTTGATAATTGAAATTTGATTTCTATGGGATTTATAACATTTGGTGAGGTATCAGATGACTGGAAAATGGGATATGTTGTGCTCATTTATAAGAAAGGTAGTAAGGAATATTTTAAAAATTATAGACCATTTAACTTAACATCTCTGGTTGGAAAAGTTTTGGAAAAGTTACTGAAAGGTCATATAGAGAAATTTGTTGAAAATAACTAGATATTGTATGACTCCCAGCATGGTTTTAAAAAGGGTAGGTCATGTCAGCCAGAACTTTTAGAATTTAGAATACATTACTGACTGCATTGGGTGAGGAGATCCAGTTGATATTATATATTTAGACTTCAGCCAAGGTTTTGATAAGGTTCCACATATAAGACTGATGAATAAGTTATTGCAGTGTGGTATAGGTGGACTTTTATAGGGTTGGATTATAGAGTGGTTGTGGAATAGAAAACAGTGTGTACAACTAAATGTCAATAAGTCATTATCAGAAATAGTGAAGTGTGGTGTCCCACAGGGTTCAGTGCTGAGGCCACTATTGTTCTTCATGTATATAAGTGATTTAGACCAGGCACTTAAATGTAAGGTTTCTGTTTGCAGATGATACCAAAGTGGCTACCTCAGGGAGGAATAGTGATGGATGTATAAAGATTCAAAATAATCTTGAAAAACTTCTTGGGTGGGCAGATAAGTGACAGACAAATTTTAATGGTAAAAAGTGTAAGGTTCTTCACCTAGTTTACTCAAATTAAAGCTTTAACCACAATATGAATGGGGATTGGTTTGAGTCTATGGAGCAAGAAAAAGATTTAGGAGTGATTATAAGCTGTAATTTGAAAGTAGCTAATCATTGTTTGGAAGATGCTAGGTATAATAAATCGCAATGTCGTTTACAAGATGAAGGAATTATGTTAACTGTATAATAGCTATGTTAGGCCAGTATTAAAGTATTGTGCACAAGTTTGGGCCTCTTATTTAAGGAAAGACATAGATATGCTAGAGATAGTGCAACATAGAGCAACAAGGATGATTTCTGGGTTTGAGGGTAAGAGCTATGAGAGGCTGAAGGAGTTAGGATTGTTTTATGTTGAAAGGCGATTTCTCAGAGCAGACATGATACAAGTCTACAAAATATTTACATCTATTGGTAATACAGAGACCAATAAATTCTTCATAGACTACAAATGGGAGACAAGGGGAACAGTAAGAAAATTGAGGAGGAAGCATGCCATCTTGATATTATAAGAAAGCATTCATTCAGTAGTAGGGTTGTTAATTTTTGAAATAGTTTGCTACAGGATGTTGTTGAGTGCAACATTTAAGAAAGAATTGGATAGTTATACAGATGGTTTGGGTATCATATAGTATATTCTGGCCAAGCCAAATTGGCGGGTTTTTAGTTACAGTAGTTATTAAGGTTAAACAGCATATTATGACTATAGCAAACTTATTAAAGCTTGTGATGTGGTTGTCATGTGGTTTGGCTGTGTTTTTTTTCGTTTGGTGGTAGATTTGTGTACACTATGTAAGTTATTGACAATCCCTAGGGTGCTTTGTGGGTTTGCATGAGCATGTTTGGTGATTGGTCTATTTAGTTTACTGGGTCAGGCTCGATATGCCCATGTGGCTTCTCTCTCTTATATTTCTAATGTTCTAATGTAATGCTCTCTGTGACTTTAAATTTAAATTATATCTATGTATACAGTAAATGTACCATATATTTGTTAATTTTTTTCAGAATTTTTTTGCTAGGCCACAATGACTAAAGTTTAACTTTAAGAGCCCAAGTCAGGTTTCTATTATTATTATTATTATTATTATTATTATTATTATTATTATTATTATTATTATTATTATTATTATTATTTATCCTATCTTTTCAGTTAAAGTTTTTGCTAGGCCTATAAGGCTGAAGCTGAACTTTAAAAGCCATCTATCAATATAAACACTTTGATATTATAAAAAGTAGGCTGGCTATCTAAGTTTGATATTATAAAAAGTAGGCTGGCCACCTAGGCAGTTGAAGGAGTCTTAAAAGTTCTTTTAAAAATGGTAAGTGTTTTATTATTATTATTTATTATTATTATTATTATTATTATTATTATTATGTAAAAAGTAATAGTAACAGAGAAGCAAAGAATTTAATGCACTTGTGGTTATATAAATTAATTATTGACCGTAAAATAATAGTTTGAAATGTATGCGAGAAAAACTACTACTAGTTATAAGTTAAAAATTAAATATTATTTTTGTGCACTTTCTCTTCTTTAAAGTCAGATAAAGTGCACAAGATCAAGTTTTTATTTCTTTGATCATTTAAAATTTCTTCGAAAGCTAAAATGGGTAGGTCCTATGTCAAGACTTTTAATTATGAAGTATATGGAGAATTGCTCGAGTCAGTGGATAAAGGAAAAGATTTGGGCGTGGATTATCGGTAGTAATATGAAAGTTTCAGAACAGTAGAAACCATGAATAGATCTAACAGAATGAACATTAAAAATAAATAAGCTGTAATTATAAATGTAAAGAGTTGCAATCATAAGCATTATAATGGTTATTAGACAATTGATTGGGCACTATGCACATGTTCGGGCTCTTTCTTTATGGAGAAACATGAA
The DNA here is from genome assembly GCA_015478945.1 of Trachelipus rathkii. Classification (NCBI taxonomy): domain Eukaryota; kingdom Metazoa; phylum Arthropoda; class Malacostraca; order Isopoda; family Trachelipodidae; genus Trachelipus; species Trachelipus rathkii. Next base: position 8,596 of record JABUQX010142519.1, read on the forward strand.
TTAATATATTGAAGGCAGAATATCGCAGAGAAAAAAAGAATGAATTTTTTTTTTTTAATTTAAAATGAGGGTTATAAGGACATGCTAAAAGAATTGGAGGATGTTTTCTGCAGAAAGGGAAATTCTTAGAGGGGGATATGAAGGTTTATAACATGTTTTCATTAATTGACTTTATAAGTGTGAGTCTGTTCTTTATATTATTAGATCACAGTGGAGGGGGGGGGGTCACCAAGGGTTATAGGAAGATAAAGAAGAAATCTTGCAATCTAGATGTGAAAAAGTATTTTTTCAACAACAAAAGTAGTTAATTTGGGAATGGTTTACTGCAGAATATGATGATAGCTCATTTTTAATCTTTTAAGAAAAATTTGGATCAATATTTGAATGATCAACTTGATATTTGACTCAGTTATTAAAGGCCATATTTGGATGTACAGTGGTGTATTTTATAATATAAAATGTCAGATATCAAATTTATTCTGTTTATACATATTTTTTTTTCTACAATCATTTGGGGTATATTTGACTTGATTTTGCATTTTAGCTTAGTTGACATATTTGTTTTTAAAGTTATTTAATAAATTTCATGTGTTTTTATGGAGTCATGTTAATTAGAATTATTTATATGATGAAAATCTAATATGAGCCATTTTTGACTAGGACTGGCATTGATAATAAGCCCATGTGTCTTCTAACTCTTTATTTTCTTATGTTACCTTGTTTTAACCCCGTGATAGAATAATAATAATTAAATATGTGAATATCTTAATGAACATAATAGTAAAAGAAAATAAAAAAATCTATTTGACACAAGAAACTAAAACATATTTTTACTTATGAAAATATATAAAGGTCCTAGCTTATTATTATTATTATTATTATTATTATTATTATTATTATTATTATTATTATTATTATTTATTTTTATTATTATTTTTATTATTATTATTATTATTATTATTATTATTATTATTATTATTATTATTATTATTATTATTATTATTATTATTATTATTATTATTATTCCATTGCTTTTGAGAATGTAGTTTATTTAATATTTGTTTAGTAATTATCTTTCAGATCATTTTGCATCTATTTAGTACAGATTTAAACACTGGGACATATTTATACAGTATAAGCACTACCTTGATATAACTATATTCTTAAGCAATTAACAATAGAACACCTACAGGAGTAAATAGAATAAATCACTGCACAACTTAAGTCTGGAAAGTCAATCTTTATAAATCTCAATGCATAGTGTTTTAAATTTTCATTATAAATCGTAAAATATTTAGAATATAAAGACTTCTGTTAATTCCATGTATTAGATAGCCATTTTTATCTTAAGCTTTGCTCCTGCATACCAAATTTCATATTAATGTAAGATATTTAGCTAAATTTG
>JABUQX010142519.1:15000-16710 GCA_015478945.1 Trachelipus rathkii
GCACAAACCTCATACTCGACACCCATGAGGGAACCCTAATATAATATACCATGGATAACCTTTCGCAGCCTCGGAGCCTAATGGATTTAAAGATTCCCGAACCCGGACCGTTTTTGGACTACCTTTGAATTGCACACACACATTATGCCATGATTCTCTCCACTTCACCTGGAAGGCCTCTGCCTGTGTTCCGGTGATCAGTTGCCTGGCACGCCCACTGCACCCCAGGTGCCTCAAACGATCGGGGCAATCCCGCAAGGTGCCCCGTCACAGTCGTTCTCATTCGTTCTCCCCATGCTGCACCCCTCCAGGAATGCCAGCAGATACATCATTCCGATGTATCACATACCGATCCACCATCTCCAAAGCTCTTACTGAGCACAGAACCATTTTTCTCAGTAATGCACTTGAAAAAGCTAAGGCGTTGAAGACCCTCCAGTCACATTAAATGAGAAATGGGTCCATTCTCGTACAAGTTGCCACCTGAAATCAAAGTTCCACCCCGCCCATCTCCAGACGTCTCTCTGCAGATGGCAACTTTATTTCTACTCCCATGAATAGTAGCACATCTAAAGGCTCTTAATTACTGCAGGAATAGAAAGACGAAGATACAGCTGTCATCATGGAAAATCTCCACAGTAAAGATTTTCCGTTACAAACGTTTATAGATTTTCCCTCTGTCGGGACACTCCTGACAAACCAAATCCCCCCGCTTACTGCTGACCTTTAATACCCCTTTTATCCACCTACAATGCAAAATAGTTTGCGTCAGTGTTCGTAATGTTTGTCCTCGACCCAGACGCTGCTTCAAATGTTAAGGGTTTGGTCATCCCCGAAAATACTGTAGTCGACCGGATGAAATATGCCAAGTCTGCGGAGAATTATTTCACACCCTGTGAAAATACCCCATAACTGTGGAGGACCCCACAGTCCTTCCTTCAAATGCCCGTCTTGCCTGTTTGAACAGGAGGTTTTGGAATTATGTACCATACAATAAAATAAGCAGGAGAGATGCCATACGCCAGCTTGATGAAAAATATCCTACAAGACCAGAGCGACTTAGGCCACAATCACAGCTGCCCCCACTCTCAAAGCGTGGTTAACCCACCCACACAAAACTAATCCGGCAGAACCTCCCTAAAAGTCCCAGAAGTGAAACTCAGGTGCGCTACTGTATCCATCTGGGTCAGATGCTCACGCCACCTGACTACTCAAATTGAACAAAAGTATTCCTTAATTCCAATCTCTGTCCAAAAAGCTGGCCTGACAGCCCTATCCCGAGTAATTAACCTTCAACAAACCAGCAATGAAAATAAGTTGGTTCATCCAATATACAAAACTTGGAAAATACTTCTTTTCAAGATACTGTCCCATTCTACCCAATGAGTTCTCCAAACTATGTAAGAGGACTGTCTGTCCCTTGATTCGCCTCCCACCGTTACTCAAATTCCTAAAATATGTCCCCAACGCAAAGAAAAGCACAATTCATCAAGCTAAAGATTATCTGTTGGGAATACAGCGCCCTGAATTTCTAAACAAAACATTACCTTCAACCTTTGACGTACGTAACTCAGAAGAGACCGCAAGCCTTTACTGAGAAAAGCAATGACTTTAATAGATTTGCGAAGTGGCGCACGAAAACGCGAAAGCGTTTGTCGACAAATGCGAAACGGTTAAACACCCAATTCAGATCTGAACGAAGTACAAACG
>JABUQX010142520.1:5000-7500 GCA_015478945.1 Trachelipus rathkii
AATATATATATAATATAATATATATATATAATATAATAATAGCAATAATAATATAACAATAATATATATTAATAATATGTAATATATATGTAATATAATTAACTGACTGTCGTCGAGTTCGTCAAGAGTGGCAGCTGGAAAAAAAAGAAGAAAAGAGAGAGAGAAGATCTAGAGTAGAGACTACGATGAGGCTGAAAAAAAATCTTCAAGAGAACAGTAAATAAGAAAGTTCAAAAATTTTTTTTTACCTAAGTAAAGAAGATGAACCACATTGGTAGGATGGTTTATTATTTAGAAGCAGCTATGGCAAAATTTAGAAAATCTGCATGAAGAGATTTTAGGATTTTTATTGAATCAAAAGTATAAGGCCAAATCAGATTATTAAACAAAATTAAATTGATATTTTAACGAAGTTAAGGAGGAGGACGCAACAACAGCAACAAAATTTTTAATACAGTTCTTTTCAAAATTTATTAATTTAAGCTGTACAAATAAAGCAAATTGTCCCAGAAATTAGTTTAGGTTTCGTGTGGCAAAGTCTTTCCAATTAGTTCTTTTTGATAAATGAATAGAAATGCAATTTGAATTTAAAAAATAAGAAGCTGCTATAAGTGATTTCTGAATGTGAAGGCTTCGACGCAGTTTGTCAATATGAAGATTATCTTCGCATGGCTCTCGAGGCTGGGAACCCTCTCTTGCCATTCTACTCTTCCCATGAAATGGGTTCACGGATAAACCCTAGCAAGCCACCAAGCGTCAACACGTGTTCAAAAGTAATGTCTTGCTGAAACCTTTAGACTTCGTGCAGACAGCCCAGTACAGAATGCATACGCCTACAGGAGGTTGGTGAGAATATATATATATATGCGGTATATATATATATATATATATATATATATATATATATATATATATGTATATATATATATATATATATATATATATATATATATACTTATATATATATATATATATATATATATATATATATATATAAATATATATATATATATATTTATATATTTATATATATATATATATATATATATATATATATATATATATATATATATATATATATATATATATATATATATATATATATATATATATAATAAAATAGATATATCCAAAAATGCAATACCCTGCAATCAAATTTGTATTTGTAAAAATACCTGATGTATTTCACCATGTTGAGTTCCGATCGGACTGCCAGATGAGCGTTACCGAGTGTTTGACCACTACGCTACGACGAGACAAAAGAAGAATCCGAGAATACTTCTACTGTCCAAGCAGAGCATTACTACGTATTCCTCCCGCTCGCACTCGGGCGTAGGGCCAAACAGGGTACCGCGCATGGTGAATAATAATACCAAGACCGGGGGTCATTATGTACAAGAGAAATGCAATACCCTGCAATCAAATTTTTATTTGTAAAATACCCCTGATGTATTTTCACCATGCTGGGATTCGATCCTGGACCCTAGCAGATGAGCGTGCAAGTGTTTGACCACTACGCCACGACGAGACAAAAGAAGAATCCGAGAATACTTCTACTGTCCAAGAAGAGCATTACTACGTATTCCTCCCGCTCGCACTCGAAGGGCCAAACAGGGTACCGCGCATGGTGAATAATAATACCAAGACCGGGGGTCATTATGTACAAGAGAAATGCAATACCCTGCAATCAAATTTGTATTTGTAAATACCCCCTGATGTATTTTCACCATGCTGGGATTCGATCCTGGACCCTAGCAGATGAAAATTTGATTGCAGGGTATTGCATTTCTCTTGTACATAATGACCCCCGGTCTTGGTATTATTATTCACCATGCGCGGTACCCTGTTTGGCCCTACGCCCGAGTGCGAGCGGGAGGAATACGTAGTAATGCTCTGCTTGGACAGTAGAAGTATTCTCGGTTCTTCTTTTTGATATAAATCGTGGCGGAGTGGTCAAACACTTACTGCTCATCTGCTAGGGTCCGGATAATTCTTAGCATGGGTGAAAATATCATGGTGAAATTCGAGGTGCGAGCGTTTGCTGTCTTGGCATGTAACCCGGTCTTGTATTATTCACCATGCGCAGCTATTTGGCCTACGCTGATTAGCGAGCGGAATACGTATGCTACAGCGGACGGTAAACGATGCTCAGTTCTTTTGTCTCGTCATTGATGCGCTGCATACTCTCAACTGGGTCAATCGAAATCAACAAGAGCCAAGTACGTCAGTGTAATATATAATAATAATATATATATGTAATAATAATAATATATATATATATATATATATATATATGGCATAATTACTGAACGTGATCAATAACTCATATATAACTATATATGTAATATATATATAAATATTATATATATATATATATAATATATATGTATAATAACTATATATATATATATAATATATATATATATCAGTGATGGGCGAATCCGGCAACTTTGGATTCAAAATCGAATCGAATCAGGGTGTTTGAAAATGTTCGAATCGA
>JABUQX010142520.1:22500-25995 GCA_015478945.1 Trachelipus rathkii
TATATATATATATATATATATATATATATATATATATATATATATATATATATATATATATATATATATATATATATATATATATATATATATATATATTTGTGTGTGTGTGTCTGTGTGTGTGTTCAGAGTCTACATTTGCCGAATACTTAACTGCGATGGGAATATTAAATGTTTGAGAGTTTTGGGGGAGTTTAAACGCTCATTACAGTCTCTTACTCTACTTGTTCCTCCTTTTTCCCACCATGTAATTAGAAATCATCCCAAAAGTTGTGAGAGTGGATTCGTTCCATTACAATCTGGATTTAAATCCCGCTTAAGCAAGATTTTCAGATAATGAAGTATAAAATTTTTGTAACATTCTTGATTTACGTAGAACGGTTGACTGTGAACAAATACCAGTTGACATACATAAAGAAATGTAATTATGTGTTAAAATCTAATTTAAAATAATTAATCTTGGTCTCTATCCAAGCACTCTAATAAATCCAAATTTTATAATATGATCCAATTAGCTGAAATATGCGTATGTTTGTTGTGAATAATATTAAAACAAGATCCTTGTGTGGTTGGTGAAAGCAATTATTTTTGCTGTAGTTTTTTAATTTCTTATTTTTTGGAAGTATTTAATGATATAAAAAATAATTTTAACATTGAAGTAAATTGCAACTTACTTCATAAAGTAAATAGATTATATATATATATATATATATATATATATATATATATATATATATATATATATATATATATATATATATATATATATATATATATATATATATATATATATATATATATATATATATATATATATATATATATATATATATATATATATATATATATATATATATATATATAAATATATAATTAAATAAATGAAAATATATATATATATATATATATATATATATATATATATATATATATATATATATATATAAATATATATATATATATACTATATATATATATATATATTACAAAATACGTTTCTGGTGTGCAAAGGTCGGAAAACATGTTAAAGGATAATTTAATATTTCTAATTTAGTTTAAATAATTCTAATTTATAATTTTTCCAGTTTTTTCACTAGCACTCACGGAGACAGGTGGATGATAGCAGGTTCCCAGTAGGCAAGACCTTCTGCCGTGAATTTAAAATAAAATTAAAAAAAAAATGAAATATATAAAGATCATTCTTTTTCCAGTTATCCAACCTTTTAATACCAGTTTTACCATTTATTTTTTATTTCATAATTCAAATTATTTTACGTATTTACTCCCATGTTACTTCTAATTTTTATTATCATTAAGTAACCCCAAAATAAAAATAAATTAAATTATACCCAATACATTTGTGTCGTCCAAACTTTTAAGGTTCTAAGAAACAATTATAAACATATGAGGTTCTCGAAAATTGAGTGAAAACATTCATTTTACTCTCGAAACTAAAGATAAGCTATTTAAACCGGTGACGTTGAATTTCTTAGTGATAATATTCTAGAGTTCACTGAATTAAAATGCAATGAAGAATATAAATTGAATTTTATTAAAATTGAAATTGCTGCTTTGTGTCCATAAAATCAATTTATTCAACAATATTGGACGAAATATGCAAAATTAGCTTATGCTATCCTTCATCTAATTTTGCTGAAATATGATTAATGTTAAAAATTGTAATATAAGAAGGAATAAATTTTGAATATAGACATTAGAGTGATTTTCAATAATATAAAGAGAGACCCGTGTTTTCTAACAAAGAAGTATGAAGAACAAGGATACATTGAATAAAAATTCTTTTTTAATTTCCCACGGAGGAAAGAAAAGTTTAATTTTTTTTTTTTTACAATTACGTAAAAGATTGATATGGTTATAAAATCATAAGGTAACAATGATCTACAACAATATTACTTAATTCCTAAGCTAACCTAGGACAATCTAACATAACCTAACCTAATCTGCCAAAAAAAAAATTGATTTGAAAGTAAAGGCCCGTGTTAGATCCTAGGTAGCAATTACCTTTTAGGTGATCCCCTCCTCCATGGGGTGCGAACTTTTGATATAAAAACACTGAAAAATAATAAAAATCTTTTTAAAATCATTTTTAACAAAAATATAAGTGGGAACATGAAGCGGAAAAGATACATACATTTTCTTTTCAATCATATAAGAACATAATAGAACACGTGCTCAAAACCAAGCGTACATGATTATATTAATATACATACATGCATGCATATTTCTACATAATATTTCTTTTCATACAAAGTATTTAAATTTTCAATAGTGATATAAGAATATACACATAATCTTTAATCACAAATACTCTCCAAAAATAATTTATGTTAGTACAGTATACATACCTACAAATACATTAATACCAGTACATGAAACCATGCAATTTGCCCCCGAGATTTACCCTTAATGGAGTACTTCTTTAAAAGGTAATAATTATTATACATATAGAGGATCTTTTATTAAAAGTAGACTATAATTAAATAAAGTGTATGTATGTATGTATGTATGTATGTATGTATGTATGTATGTATGTATGTATGTATGTATGTATGTATGTATGTATGTATGTATGTATGTATGTATGTATGTATGTATGTATGTATGTATGTATGTATGTATGTATGTTTACGCAAGCCAGGTATAAGGGCTATCTTAACATACATAATATTATCATATAACTGATATACTATTTGGGAATTAAACCTTAAATGTGTTTACTCTCTAATTACGTGTTTGCATAAGGGCCAACGTATTTGTGCCATAAGTGGATATCTTGTCACCCTCGTAAAACGTAATAGAACCATCATATTGGGATCCATTAAATTTTATCGATGGCACTCGAACAAAGAGGAAAAATGTTTAGAATGGTCAATAATGCCATTATCCTCTTATTGGTCACAAGAGGGCCAAACATGGCAATAATACGATTGAATGACATGATTTGGCAACGTTGCATAGATAGATGATCAAACAGAAAGGCCTTTCGAAATAGAAGAGATTGACACATAAACAGAAACATGATTGCCACAAACACTATATATATATATATATATATATATATATATATATATATATATATATATATATATATATATATGTATATATATATATATATATATATATATATATATATATATATATATATATATATATATAACTATATATATATATATATATATATATATATAAATATATATATATATATATATATATATATATATATATATATATATATATATATATATATATATATATATATATATATATATATATATATAATAATATATATATAATATAACATAACTAATAATAATAATAATATATATATATATATATATATATGGAAGCAACTGAATATTCTATACGACCCAATCGTATTTTAGATTTATCAGACGTATTTCGATCGACCTACAGACAACGCTGCGACAGCTATGGGCGGCCTGTTGGATATATAATGTTCAGTGTTTTCAAGGA
>JABUQX010142521.1:0-2500 GCA_015478945.1 Trachelipus rathkii
GTTGTACTTCGTTCCAGTTTGGAAGGTGGGTGTTTAACTGTTTCGCATTTATGGTGAGCACTTTCGCGTTTTTCGTGCACGCCGCTTCAACTGCTAAATTAAATAAACACAAAGCCTGTAAATTGATGAAAAAAGCAATGAACAGTATGTTAAATTTTTGTCCACTCTATTAGATAATAATTATTTGCACCACTCAGCAAAAAATTCGTCTATTGGGATTCATTCAATGTCTCTATTTTTAATATTATAATAGTGTTGGCCATTATCATCACTGTACCATAGCTCTTCAAACATTTTACATATTCACCAGCTGCGAAAAACTTCCAAAAAATATTTTGTTCATGAGATTATATCTGTTAACACTCTTTGGCCACTACTGTAAAGCGAAGAATGATTGAAAAGGTACACTTCTTCACGATCAACTTTTAGGTTTATTATAATTTCACTGGTTTGGAAGCATGAAACCTCGTCTAAAACTAATATATATATATATATATATATATATATATATATATATATATATATATATATATATATATATATATAAAAAAATATATATATATATATATATATACATATATATATATATATACTATATAACTATATATATATATATATATGAGGTGGATACTAATTATATCGATAAACCCTGAGATCTAACTAAACGCTACGCTGTGCTGGTCAAATCAAATCATGTTTAGGTGAGACATGGGTCGAAAGCGGATGGTTACAGAGGTAAACGCAGACACTTTCACCCGTGTAGGTGTACGTGGAAAGCTGGAGGATGAGAGAACATCCGGTAGGCATGGAGTACTCTCGATGTTCAGCATAATGCAGCACTGTAAAGAATTGTGATGATACGTTTGGCACACTGTAGGGCAACGGCACGGCGAACACGGAGGTATCTTTACACCTGTAATGTAATGTATGCTATTTGAGTAGTTGTGGTTAGGAAAGGTGTTCGACTATTTGATGGAGTCTGGTTCACCCTTCACCCATTTAATAGGTATAAGATAAAAAATTTAATGTCTGAGTAGGTAACTAGGCCTTCATAGATCGAGAGGCAAATAATGAACCCTAAAAGCGTAAATATGCTCATCTAATTCCAATTCAAAAGAGTACTCGGACATTTGATATTAATCTTTTTTGTCTACATAATTAAGATGTCTATTTAATTAGATGTGCGTGATCATTTAAAAATGGCTGGTGTGATGAAGTTTTACTTGGGTGAGCAAATTAAAAATTTTCTTTTGTATTACCGTAATATCATTACACAAAATCGATGAATAATTTTAAATAGAAGCTTATTTCTATTCAAAATAGAAATATTCTAAGAGAAATAAATTCGAAATATATTTTACATTAAAATATATGAAGACACGTTATCATAAATTGAGAATTTGCTAAATAACAAAAGGAAATGAAATCCGTTATCTTTTCAAAGTATTTTTCCTTCTTCAAAAGAAATCGTTTTCGGAGACAAAATCTTTGTGGACTTTCAAAGAAAACCAATAATTTCTAATATAACAAACTTTGTTTATATATATATATATATATATATATAATATATAAATATAATATAATAATATATAATAACAATAATAACTAATAATAATAATAATAATATATGTATATAATAATAATAATAATATAATATATATATATATATATATATATATATATATATATATATATATATATATATAAATAATATGTATGTATGCAATATATATATGTATGCGATATGTATATATGTATTACAAATAAATATATATATATGTATATGTAATAATAATATATATATAATAATAATAATATATATAATATATAATATATAATATATATATTATATGTAATATATATATATATATAATAATAATAATAATATATGCATATATAATAATAATATAATAATAATAATAATAATAATAATAATAATAATAATAATATGTAATAATAATAATAATAATAATAATATGTATGTGTATATGTAATACATGTAATAATAATAATAATATTTATTAATAATAATAATAATAATAATAATAATGTAATATATATAATAATAATAATAATAATAATAATAATAATATGTAATATATATATATGTATATATATATATATATATATATAATAATAACGTATTAATAATAATAATGTCATGTTATAATATAATAGTATGTTAATAATATGTAATGTATTGTAATAATATATGTGTATTATTATATAGTAATATTGTGTTAGCAATAATGTGTATATTATGTATTATTAATTAATAATAATAATAATAATAATAATAATAATAATAATAATAACAACAATAATAATAATATAATAATAATAATAATAATAATAACAATAATAATAATAATAATAATAATATGTATGTAATATATAATAATATAATAATAATAATAATAATATGTAATATATATATATTTATATATATATGAAATATAATATAATAATAATAATAATAGTATAATAATAATAATAATAA
>JABUQX010142521.1:7500-12500 GCA_015478945.1 Trachelipus rathkii
ACCTCGTCTAAAACTAATATATATATATATATATATATATATATATATATATATATATATATATATATATATAATTAATATATATATATATATATATATATATATATATATATATATATATATATATATATATATATATATAATTGGATACCTAATTATACCGACAAAATGAGATCTAACTAAACACGCTGTGCTGGTCAAATCAAATCATGTTTAGTGAACATAGGTCGGAAAATGGATGGTTACAGAGGTAACGCAGACACTCACCCGATGTAGATTATTGACTGGAGGATGAAGACATCCGGTAGGCATCGCGATCCCTCGATGTTCGTATAGTAACAGCTGTAAAATTGTGATGATACGTTTGGCACACTGTAGAACGCTTGGCACGGCGAACACGAAGGTATCTTTCCCACCTGTAATGTAAAAAGCAAGCATAAGGTGTACGTATTACAGAATTCTGGTTTTGATTCAGTGACAAGGGTGCGTTATCTATACCGTGACAGTCCAAAGTGTTACTAACTTATGAGCGATCTAACGTGGGTGTATCAGGAACATTTCCTAATAGACGACTACCACATCACACGACCTTCGCCATAATCCTTCGGAGGGTGCGTGAAAGCGCGAAAGAGCCCTTGCCCGTAACCATGGTGTGTCTCTTCGGACCGTATTGAATATACTGCGCGATGAGGGTATGTATCCCTATCATTTATTGCTTGTTCTGAGTTTCTCGCTTATGATTATGCACCGCGTGTACCATTCGCCACTGTTTTTTGCAGAAGACCCAGAAGAATGATGTGGCGTCATGGATCTTCCACACGGATGAAGCGTCCTTTGGTATAGTAATATTATAAATTTCCATAGCACCCACCAATGGGTGCACGGCAATCCCCATAGCATTAAGTAGGGCCGAAACCAGCGTAGATTCCGGTGTGACGTGTGGACTGCTCTGATACATGACAATCTTATCGGTCCATATTTCCTACCAGAGCATCTGAACGCTAAGGCATGCCTGAATTTCGTTCGGAAAGTATTGACTTACCTCCTCGAGGACGTTCATCTGAGTGTTTGCAGAGGTATCTACCCAAATCGATGGATTGGGCAGGTAGTTTCCATTGCATGACCTCCACGTTCCCCCTACCTAAACCCTTTAGATTATTATTTATGTAGCCACCTAAAGGGACATTATCCTTAACAATGGAACCCTTTGGCAACGTAACTACGACTGTTTTGACCATATCCGTGGGCACGTGGGAGCAGTCCAAAAAGTGCGTCAATCCATAATGCATTGCATTGAATGGGTCGCATTTTCCTCCTCCATTTCCCGTCATCTCATTATGCTTAACATTGTAATTTATTCTAAAGATATTATTTTTGCTCTCTCTCAGTTTAAAATATCACGAAGGTTCTTCATTAAGCGTGATTTTCTCCGGCATGAAGCGTAATTTCAATATTCTTTCTCCTAAATTAAAACTAATAACCTTGTTATCTGCTTGTTATCGTGCTCTTCGCCGCAGAGAAGTTGCTTTCGATAAAAACTCCAGAAATTCAAACAACTTATATTTCATTCCAGAATTGGAAAAATCTTTTTTTCCTGACACTCAGAACCTTTCTTTGTAAAAAGTGTAATAATTATTCTGGTTCCCCTTAATCACACTCTTTCCTGTCATTTTGCAAAAAATGTCAACTCCAACTTTGATTCTACTTCTTTCCCTTCTCTAGCTAGTTTCTCCGAAGGAATAACTGAGGTTTTATCTTCTTCTAAAGCTGAACTTTGATGCTAATTTTACTTTAGACCATTCTGGAGTTATTCTTCCTTCTCCCTCTCTTCTAACTCATTTAGTTTTAAAGTCTAAAAAGTCGCATAGTCCTGATGGTATCTCTTCTCCAATTATCGTTATAACTTTTTAACCTCTGTTCTTTTAAAAAATTTGTATTATCTTTGGCAAAGAGATTTGGAAACATATTAAATCTTGTAATCTTATCTCAGATTGCTAGTATGGCTTCCGTAAGAAACGCTCTACTGATGATTTTCTTTCCCATTCCTTATGATATCTTTATGATGCTGGTCTTCGAAATTTCGGTGAAATTTTGCTGTTGTTAAAGACACAACGAGTTTTTTTCAATAAAGTCTGACTCAGAGATTTGATTTCTAAACTTCCCTTTTCAGTGTCTATCCTTCTCTGTGGTAAGATTCTCTAAAATTCGTTAAAATTGGATTCATAGACGTAACGAAGCTCACAATCAGCGGCTGACTTTACGTTCGATCTGGACGCACCTTTAACTGGAATCTGAAAATTATCATTTTTATTATTAATAATTATTTTACGGCAAGGACCAAAGATCAGAATTTATTCTGTACAACTTCAGTTATGTTCATAGCTAAAAATACGTTCGGGATTGTTCCACTCATAAAGCTCTTGGTAATGTCTAGGGCTTTCGCTTTACCAAGTCTCCAGATCATACTGACATTCTTCAATCCGTTTCTATCTGCCGAACTTTTGCATTCTTTTCTTTTCACCTTCAGTGTTACAACGGACATTGCTCTTTTGAACCCTCCATTCGCGTATCTCCTAATTCCTTCGAAGAGAGCTCCTGCGACCAGACTTGCAGTCTCATAATTTTTTGTCAATCTCGCTGATCCCATGTTTGACCTCTATGCTCTTTCTTTCGTGTACTCTACTGTCAAACTCTGCTACACAGTATGATTTTTCCTCACTTCTTTTGACCTGCACGCTCTCATGCTCCAGAGCGAATCGAGACATGTCCTTTAATGCGGCCTGATTTGGATTTTCCCCTAGCCCTCGTGTAATATATATATATATTATATATATATATATATATATATATATATATATATATATATATATATAATATATATATATATATATATATATATATATATATATATATATATAAAAATATATATATAATAACTATATATATATATATATATATATATATATATGCTAATAACATATATATATATATATATATATATATATAATATAATAGTGTATTATATATATATATATATATATATATATATATATATATATATATATATATATATATATATAAGCATAATGCTGACTGTTTTATTTTTTATTTTTAACTTTTCAGGTTAGTGGTTACAAACTCGGCAAGATATTTAAACAATTTTAAAGGTCATTCGTTGTTTTATTTTAAAAAACTATAAATGAAGATAATAAAATGGAGAAATTTCATATGATAAAGAACGGTCTGTTATTACCCAAATAAAATAATGCCTTTGTTGGCCTCCGTTCAACCTTTTTCAGAAGATTCTATTAAAGTTGGATAAAAAATAGTCTCTAATGAAACGTTTCTCTTTTACCTGCTTTCTGGGCTCATCTTTGTGAATTTGTGACATATATATATATATATATATATATATATATATATATATATATATATATATATATATATATATATATATATATATATATATATATATATATCTTATATATATATATATATATATATATATATATATAACTACTAACTTCTTTATATTGATATATTTTTATAGTATGTCTGATAATATATATATATATATATATATATATATATATATATATATATATATATATAAGAGATATATGATATATATATATATATAACGGAGATGTGCGCCGACTAGTATCGGTATCTGAACGGTATACGACCATTTTGAAGATTATCAGTGGCATTGGTTAATATGGTCGATGCTAGCCTGATACTTCTTACTTTTGGGCGAAGAATTATGAGAAACTTTTAGATTCAATAACACTATGTAACACAAAAATGTTTCTTTTATTTTTTTTTTTTATTGGTCTTATATATTTTTGACGCTGAACACTAGAGATCTTCATTATATTTTATCATCGATAATTTGAAAGTTATTACAATATTTAAGTTTTGGCATTTTTAAGGTTCGTTAATGAACTTACACTGCAGGTACTTATTACAATTTTTTTTTGAAGGTTTAAATTTACGAACAGTAACTTAAAAAAGACTTTTTACTTGATAAGATACATACTAATATCCCCAAAATATGTCAATGCTTTAATATGCCAAAAACATGCTTACTTTGCATTTAAAAGTGCTTTGTGGATCGTTCTTTTCTCTTGTTAATTGATTTGGTTTCTCTTATCAAAAACCACATATAATCACCCATCATGGCACTATCCCAACGTCCCTGGTATCGCCTTTCCATTGTCTGAATATCCTGGTGAAATCTTTCACCCTTTACTTACATACCTTAAATTCTTTCGAAAAAATCCAAATGCGAGTGTAAATAACGCACCTTTAATGACATACGGCACCCCATTTTTCATAACAATCAATGAGCATTTTTATCTGTTTTGTAATTTGGATCTTTACAATTTTCTAAAAATCCCTGAACCACATTACGGAATGCACATCAGGCATCATTTTCAATTATGCTCATCTTTTCCTTCAATTTCAAGGATTTAAACATATTTAATCATGTTTCAATGAGCTGCTCGTGGTTCTTGTGCAAGGGGGTGCTGCTTTATATATATATATATATATATATATATATATATATATATATATATATATATATATATATATATATATATATATTCTACTAACTATATAAAAAAAAAAAAATATATATATATATATATATATATATATATATATATATATATATATATATATATATATATATATATATATATATATATATATATATATATATATATATATATATATATATATATATATATATATATATATATATAAACATCTTTTTCTATATAAGAAATAAAAATCTCAGCATATATATATATATATATATATATATATATATATATATAAGTAGCTGCTACATATATTTGAGGAAACATACGTTTCTTCTTTTATATGTCATGGACTTGTCATAAAACAATTTTACTTACAGAAGGTGTGGTGAAGGTATAGGGTAGTTTTCATTATGAGGAACTGGGGTTCTGGATGAGGGAATATCTGGGTAT
>JABUQX010142521.1:20000-30000 GCA_015478945.1 Trachelipus rathkii
ACTTAAATCATTGCTTCCTTTTTTTTCTACGGATCTCTTCTACGTCCCATATACTTTTATTTTTATTTATTTATTTATTTATTTATTTATTTATTTATTTATTTATTTATTTATTTATTTATTATTTTAATTATTTATTTATTTTGCAACTCTTCTCCTTTTTTTTTCTTCAGGATAAAAATAATGATAGCGAGATCAATTCTACAGTAAACTACTCTTGTAAAGAATTATATTTTTTTTACTTTTATTAAGTTAATTTTAATCACATAATTTTATAGAGATCACTTTTTTTGTGTGTATGTGTGTGTATTTACGATTTCAGAACACACCTCTTCTCTAGTCTCTATAATAGTTACTTTGGATCAGAACACACCTATCCTCTCATCTCTATAATAGTTACTTTGGAATTACTCTTAATTAATTAAAAAAGGAACTGAGAAAACGTATATATATATATATATATATATATATATATATATATATATATATATATATATATATATATATATATATATATATATATATATATATATATACCATATATATATATATATATATATATATATATATATATATATATAATATATATATATATATATATATATATATATATATATATATATATATATATATATATATATATAAAAATATATATATATATATATATATATATATATATATATATTACAATATATATATATTAAAAAATTAGATATCAATATTAAACTATCTCTATAGTTGAAATAATTTTGACACTCGCATATGAGGATGTAATTTGGATATCAGTTTGAATATCCGCAGATGCAATTTCCTATATTTTACCTAAAATACTTTAAATAAATAAAAATATGTAAAACTGAAATGAAAACTAGTATATCCAAAATATAAAATTAATAAATAAATAAAACTACCCTATATATATATATATATATATATATATATATATATATATATATATATATATATATATATATATATATATATATATATATATATATATAATACTTCTCTATAATTCTGGTCCTGTAAAATATTCTGTGATTACTAATACAGAAAATAAAGCAGATACGTTGGAAAGGATTCAGGTTTTTTTCTGCGTTTTAATGAGTTACCAGAAGTCGGAACTAGGACTCAATTTATCATACGTGACACCAATTACCATCCCCATTATCCACCCATTTACAAATACATGCTAAAGTAGATCGTTTATTTGTGCCTTATAAAAGGCAAGTAACATTTTAAAAATATAACTTTCTCTGAATTTTCATCATTAGGTCTTTTGAGCTATATATATATATATATATATATATATATATATATATATATATATATATATATATATATATATATATATATATATATATATATATATATATATATATATATATCTACTATATATATATATATATATATATATATATATATATATATATATATATTAACCACTGTATAGTATATGCTATATTTATCATTAGACAAACGTTCGCTGGAGATGCTTATGAGAGAACAAGTTAAAAATTGCTAAACAAGTTTACCTAATTTGGGATATTTTCCTAATTGATTATCCACAATACGTGCTTTCATTTCAATAAAATATAAATCTACAATTTTATTAACATTATTTTTGTCTTCAGTCTCCCGTTCATCATCAAAGTTTGATGGTAAGAGAAAATTCTCCCAATTAGTTTAAATAAAATAAGCTGTTTTTTTCACTTTGGTTATCAAAGATAGTTCTCAAATTCTCAAAATTCTCAAATTCTCAAAATTCTCAAATTCTCAAATTTTTAAATTCTGAAATTCTCAAAATTCTCAAATTCTCAAAATTCTCAATTTCTCAAATTTTCAAATTCTCAAAATTCTCAAATTCTCAAATTTTCAAAGTTCTCAAATTCTCAAATCTTCAAATTCTCAAAATTCTCAAACTCAAATTCTTTTTCGATAATTCTTTATGCTTAACTCCAAATTTCTTTATTTAGCTTTGAAAGAAATTGAACAATATTTTATTTCACCATTGTCATCACGATATATGAGTTCTAAAGCTTGAATGGATTTATATCGTGGATATAGGAGAAGTTGCTACTGTGGAAAAATGAGTACGTCAGCTTTTAAAGCGTTAAATTTCATGTGTACGTTAGCTTTTAAAGCGCTAAATTTAGTGAGTACGTTAGCTTTTAAAAAAAGCGTTAAATTTAGTAAGTACTTTTAAATCTTTAAATTTCATGAATACGTTAGCTTTTAAAGCGTTAAATTTAGTGAGTAAGTTAGCTTTTAAAGCGTTAAATTTAGTGAGTACGATAGCTTTCAAAGCGTTAAATTTAGCATGTACGTTAACTTTTAAAGAGTTAAATTTCGTATCTAGCTTACCTCTAAGTATTTCTTTAATTATACCATATTTTGAAACATATAATTTGCATTAGAGGAGGACTCATAACACTTAATTAAGGGGAGACTTTATCCTCGGACCCTCTACTTTTTGAAGTCAAAATCAAAAATTTCACCTTTTTTTTTTATTATCTAGATTGTTAGAAAAATTCCTCCTGAACATCATGGTATAATTATTTTTTAAAAATTCAAAATGGTTTTTTAGATACAGAAATTTATTTAGATAGGTGTCGAACTAAAAAATTTCAATTCCAGTCAAAATTGTAATTCCAGGTTGGTTTAGGTTAAAAAAAAGTTTTATTTATAATTATAGAAAATCTATTTTTCATATTCTCGCCTCCCACCCATTCTTCGGATTTTACTCAGTCAAATAAATGGAATCGAAGCCGGAGCCGGAGCCGGAACCGGAGCCGGTGCCGGTGCCGGAGCTGGTGCTGGTGGCGGTGCCGGAGCCAGATCCTGGGTATAAATTTTTTTCAAAAAATAATTTTTTAGATGAAAAATTTTATTGCCAGAAAACGTACTAAACAATTTTCAAATAGTGCAGAATCCTTAGTCGGATCCGGAACCGGATCCGGAGCGGAGTCGAAGCCAGAGCCGGTGTCGGAGCCGAAGCCGGAGCCGGAGCCAGAGTATGAAATTTTTTTAAAAAATATTTTTATAGGTGAAAAATTTATTGCCAGAAGACTTGCTGAACAGTTATCAAATAGTGCAGAAACCTTAGTCCATAGATTCTCAAACCTATTTCGTCTACCACCCACTTTGAAAATCAATTATTTTTCAACGCCCCCCAATATTTTTTTACTTTACCAAAACTTAAAACCACAATATATATATATATATATATATATATATATATATATATATATAACTATATATATAAAAATAAAAATATATATATATATATATATATATATATATATATATATATATATATATATATATATATATATATATATAAAAATATAACAAAAAAACTATATATATATATATATATATATATACTACTCTCTACACTATATATATATATATATATATATATATATATATATATAAATATATATATATATATATATATATATATATATATATATATATATACTCTTATATTATATATATATATATATATATATATATATATAATATATATATATATATATATATATATATATATATATAGTATCAATATAAAATAAAAGTATGATTACTAAATAACAACACCCCCCATTTTCCTAGGCCCCTTACCGCCCCCCTCTAGGCCTCCAGCGCCCACAAGGGGGCGTTATCGCCCACTTTGAGAAACACTGTAGTCGGATCAGAGCAGAAACCGAAGTCATAACCGGATCCGGATCCGGAGGCCGGATCCCTTGGTATGGGGAAATATTTTCTTGGTGAAAAATTTATTGTCAGAAGACGTGCCAAACAATTTTCAAATAATGCAGAAGCCTTAGCGCTGGATCCGGGGCCAGGCGAAGTCCAGAGCCGGATCGGATCGGATCGGATCCAGATCCTGGGTATGAATTTTCTTCAGAAAATATTTTTAGGTGAAAAATTTATTTCAAGAAGACGTGCTGAGCAATGTTCAAATAGTGTAGAAACATTAGTCGGATCCGGAGCCGAAGCCAAAGTCGTATCCGGAGCCGTATCCGGAGCCGGATCCTGGGTATGAATTTTTTTCGGGAAATATTTTTTTGGTGAAAAACTTTGTCAGAAGGCGTGCCGAACAATTTTCAAATAGTGCAGAAACCTTAGTTGAATCCGGAGCCGAAGCTGAAGTCGGAGCCAGATCCGGATCCGGATCCGGATCCTGGGTATGAATTTTCTTCAGAAAATATTTTTGAGGGTGAAAAATTTATTTCAAGAAGACGTGCTGAACAATGTTCAAATAGTCTAGAAGCATTAGTCGGATCCGGACCATATGGGGTTGGGCCAGACTCTGGAGCCTGATCCTGGGTATGAATTTTTTTCAGGAAATATTTTTTGGGTGAAAAATTTATTGTCAGAAGACGTGCCGAACAATTTTCAAATAGTGCAGAAACCTTAGTCGGATCCGTAACCGAAGCTGAAGTCAGGTGGGCCGGATCAAGTCGGATCCTGGGTATGAATTTTCTTCAGAAAATATTTCTTTAGGTGAAAAATTTATTTCAAGAAGACGTGCTGAGCAATGTTCAAATTTAGTATTTAATTTAATATCCGCCTTCCCAGGAAAGAAGGCATCTCGGAACAGATTTCTAATCTAATGCTTCGATATCACTGCTTTGAATCTCGGTGCTTATTTAAATCGACAGGAGGGTGGTTGGAACACCTGCTGTGGCTACATGGCATTCTGCTTGGATGCTCTTGGGTTACAGGAGCAGCCAACCAAAGTCAAGGAACGCCAAAAGCACAACATGCTTGTTGCGACAAATTTGCAATAATAAAACGAAGAAAAAATTCACTCGCGCCAGGACTCGAACCATCGACAACAGCGTCGCCGTTAGACAGTGTACTCCTAGGAAGCTCTACCACTAGTCCGATCCGCCTTTCCAGAAAAAGAAGACATATCGGAAAAGTTTTCTAATTTACTGCTCCGATCACTTCTTTGAAACTAAGTACTTATTTAAATCGACAGGAAGGTGGTTGGAACACCTGCTGTTAATGGCTACATGGCATTCTGTGGGTGCTCCTGGGTTACAGAACCAACCGAAAGTCAAAGAACGCCGAAATGGGCACAACATGCTTGTTGCGGCAAATTTTGCAATAATAAGACGAATATAAATTTCACTCGCGCCAGGACTCGAACCATCGACAACAGCGTCGCCGTTAGACAATGTACAGGAAGCTCAACCTGTTCGATCCACCTTCCCAGAAAAAGATGGCATCTCGGAACAATTTTCTTATATATTGCTTCGAAATCACTGTTTTGAAACTCAGTACTTATTTAAATGGACAGGAGGGTGGTTGGAACACATGCTGGGGCTACATGGCATTCTGCTTGGGTATTCCTGGGTAACAAGAGCAACCAATCAAAGTCAAAGAACGCCGAAATGGGCACAACATGCTTGTTGCAACAAATTTGCAAAAAATAAGACAAAGAAAAATTTCACTCGCGCCAGGACTCGAACCATCGACAACAGCGTCGCCGTTAGACAATGTCCAGGAAGCTCTACCACTAGTCCGATCCGCCTTCCCAGAAAAAGAAGGCATATCGGAACAGTTTTCTAATCTTCTGCTCCGATACCACTGCTTTGAAACTCGGTACTTATTTAAATCGACAGGAAGGTGGTTGGAACACCTGCTGGGGCTACATGGCCTTCTGCTTGGGTGCTCTTGGGTTACAGGAGCAACCAACTAAAGTAAAGCAACGCCGAAATGGGCACAACATGCTTGTTGTGCCAAATTTGCAATAATAAGAAGAATAAAAATTTCACTCGCGCCAGGACTCGAACCATCGACAACAGCGTCACCGTTAGACAATGTGCAGTAGGCTCAACCACTAGTCCGATCCACCTACCCAGAAAAAGAAGGCATCTAGGAACAGTTTTCTAATCTCCTACCTTTTATATCACTGCTTTGAAACTCGGTAATTATTTATATACAAGGAAGGGGGTGTGGGAACCCTATATATATATATATATATATATATATATATATATATATATATATATATATATATATATATATATATATATATATATATAAATATATATATATATAATAACGTATAAAATAATATATATATATATATATATATATATCTCTATATATATAACATAATAATATATATATATGTATATATTTATATATATAATATAAAAATATATATATATATATATATATATAAAAATATATATATATATATATATATATATATATATATATATATATATATATATATCTTTCTTCATCTTACCAGCCAACTTAATATATATATATATATATATATATACATATATATATATATATATAACTATATATATATATAATATATATATAATACATATATAATATAATAATAATATATATATATATATATATATATATAATATATATAATAATAATAATAATAATAATAATAATATATATATGCTACATATATATATATATATATAATATATATATATATATATATATATATATATATATATATATATATATATATATATATATAACTATATATATATATATATATATATATATATATATATATATATATATATATATATATATATATATATATATATATATATATATATATATATATATATATATATATATATATATATATATATATATATATATATGAAATAAATTTTTATTTAAAAAAAAAAATAATATTTTAAAATATTTATTTGCGTTTTCAAGCACTTCATTTTTTTTCTTACATTAGATCACAAAATTCATTAAAAAAACGAACAGTTTTTTTTTTCTTAAAATTGGTAACAACTCTGCATATAAAATCCTTAACAGAATGAAGTTTATTTTAAATGCTTTTGTATGATGTAAGGTGGTGTCACACGTGATTGATTGTTTTTATTTCAAAAATTTTGAAAGTACTTTTCAGAGATTGTCCAAAAAAACTTTTAGAAAATAAAATTTGAAATAAAGTGTCTAAATGAAATTTATTACTACACAAAATAGGAGTATTTTAGTGAAAAAATCATTGAAATATCTTGAATATTAAAGATTTTATTGCCATTTTTGTGAAAGCCCCGAAAAAAAAAAATTTCCCCTCTCCCCCAAAAAAAAAACAGGCAGTTTTTTTTTTGATTTCCCAAAAAAATTAAAGATAAATTAGTTGTTCATCAAAAAAATATTTTCTTTTATCGGTTCGAAGAAATGGATTTTGAGGATAAAGTCTCCCCTTAACGACATGACGACAGTGTCGCGAGGCATAGCGACTGAGTTCGATCCCCAGTCCGGATTCTAGGTAGCAATTACCTAGAGAAGTTCCACTTCTTGGTAATGGTACTCCAATCATTACATGTTTAAATTTTGAAGTGTTTTTGTTCGATCTCGTGGGTTCGTTATATACATTGTTATTAAACTATAGCTGTTGAAGCTTTTATAGATGTTGGGTAGTTATAGATATTGCGTATTTTTTATAGTGATTGGGTAGTTTATAGGTTGATTGGTGCGCGTGAGTAGAAACACAAACAATGTTAGAAATAATTTTAATTGTTTAAAATTTAATTAAAATACTGACAGGCCTCAGAGATGATTGAATTGAGTAGCGAAAATTAATAAATAAGTTAAAGTATTTGTTACTAAATTAGCAAATAAGTTAAATATTTCTTACTAATTCGTTACTGATTTGCAAATAAGTTAAAATATTTGTTACTAATTCGTTACTAATTACCAAATAAGTTAAAAGATTTATTACTAATTTGTCACTAATTGACAAATAAGTTGAAGTATTTGTTACTTACTAATTCGATATTAATTACCAATTAAGTTACATTATTTGTTACCAATTCGCAATTAATTAGCAAATAAGTTAAAATATTATTAATATCCACGACATCACACACACACACACACACACACACACACACACACATATATATATATATATATATATATATATATATATATATATATATATATATATATATATATATATATATATATATATATATATATATATATATATATATATATATATATATCAGGTAGGATTAGTAAGCGGCTCCACGCAATTGAAGGCAACTAAAGGCGATATGAGGAATATTACTGAACTAGAAGATTAATTTCATCAATATATATATATATATATATATATATATATATATATATATATATATATATATATATATATATATATATATATATATATATATATATATATATATATATATTCATTTACTAACTATCTTTCCCTCTCCGGAAGGCTTTGCCTTGTTATTGAGTTCGAAATCTCTTCATTTTCTTCTTCTTTCTTTATTTATATTTGTTCTTATTTTTGTTTTTGTTTTTTTGTTTGTTTTGTTTTGTTTGTTTTGGTAATTTTGTTTGTTTTTGTTTGTTTGTTCCCTGAAGATTTTAAAGCTCTGGATGATGATCTCATGGAACCATATATTTCTTTGACTGAAGAATCTCCATCTATATATTCCAATATATATATATATATATATATATATATATATATATATATATATATATATATATATATATATATATATATATATATATATATATATATATATATATATATATATATATTTTTTTTATTCTATACATATATATATATATAAAAATACGGTTACGAGGATGGATAGTTATATATATATATATATATATATATATATATATATATATATATATATATATATATATATATATATATATATATATATATATATATATATATATATATATATATATACTCTGCTATATATTTCGAGTTTTAGCCACAATCTATTAATATTATTCTTACCAGGGTGTAGGACGGGGACCCAACTCAAATGCACCCCACCAACCTCTTTCCCAACCTCCGCCCTTAATGAAAGAGATTTTACAATGGATTACACTAGTATTGAAATTCAAATATAGGAAGGTTGTGTTTGAGAAACACCAATTTTTCTGTATTTTCTGCTGAGAGTCTGTTCTTTTTTCATCATTGCTAAATACTCTCTCACTTGGAACACTAGATGGAAGACAGGCCAAGTATTTCCTTGCAAGTTTACTTAAGCGTGGATAAACATTTTGCTTAACTTTCCACCAACTGATTGGATCATCATTTGTATCTAGTAGTTTTTCTTGGTGATAGTTTTCAATCATTTGCACTACATCTTTTGGTAATGCTTGTGTTTCTTCATCACTACTGGACTGTAGAAATTCTTCCAGTGAATCTGTTATTGATTTACTTGTAGAAGGTGTTGGTTCTGTAGATTTCGTTTTTTTTCCTTTTAATGACTGGCGAATTAATAGACTGTTCGGATTGAAGTTTTTCAACTGCAACACAAAGTGACGATTTAACTTGTTTTAATATTGTGTTACAAAAAAACTGGCCTTTATAACGGGGATCTAAGTAAATTGCAACTATTTTAAGGTCATTAATTTCCACAGAACCAAAGCTTTTTTCTAGCTCTAGTTTTATTACATCTTTCATTCTTTTAAAACCGTCATCATTTTCATTTGAAGATAGTTCAAAATGCTTCCTTAGCGTTGAGATTAATGGTATTACATCGGAGACAGAAGCTGTAGAGGCGCTGATTTTTTTGGTAGTTTCTTCAAATGGTTTCAATAGCTTAATGCAATGTGATATGATGTCATTTTCCACATTAATAAGAATGTTAACTTTGGAATACGAACTGGCGTACAAAGCAAGAGGTTCTTTGAGCAATACCATTCTTTCCATCATATGAAGTGTACTATTCCAGCGAGTTGGAACGTCTTTGATAACAGTAAGATATGGAATATCAAGCCGTTTTTGAATTGCCTTCAAATGCCTTGCCTAATGATTCATCATTTCACAGTTGAGTCGAGTCCCATGTCTCTCATTTAAAGGTTGCGGTCAGATTCATCTTAAGTATTTCTATTATAAAATTCTTTATCAAATTTCGACAATAAATATCATGCAACTTTCTAGATAGAATATGATGGATCTTTTTAATTGCAACAATGTAACGGTTGCTCA